>JAUJPP010000007.1:11659475-11746539 GCA_030562195.1 Nipponacmea schrenckii | reverse complement strand
AAAATATCTAAAAGTGGACATATGTTGTAGGGCTATAATCAAAGTCGTATCTCAAAAAGTTTTGACTCATAATTTTTTTATAAAAATCAAGCAAAACATATTTTTTTTATGGTTTTATTAAAATATAAACAATAGCAAATAATGTTTAAAAATATCAACTAACAGCAAATGTAACTACAAAAAATAATTGTAACTTAGATGTACAATGGTTTTTGATGGAAAATTATTTTGAAACACAACAATATAACACAATATATTAAAATAAACATTTTAGGAAAATATAAAAAATGGACATATTTTAGTAGAAATATTATTCTTTATATTTTTTCAATAGAGGAGTTATTGACCTACATAATTTGCATACTTTCTGACCTGTGCTATAAGTTCATTTGTTCTTTTTGAACTCGGAAACAGTAGTGTTGTGTGATAATTACTGCTATGAATACATGTTTATCAATCTATAATTCTGAGACAATTCAAAAACAAAAATAATAGCGAGTGAAAAACTTTCTTATCCTAAGGCAAATTAATGAAAATACTAACAAAACTCTATAAAACTAAGACAAATTAATAAAACTTAAAACAAACACCAAACTCTATAAAACTAAGACAAATTAATAAAACTTAAAACAAATACAAAACTCTATTGCACTAAGACAAATTAATAAAACTTAAAACAAATACAAAACTCTATTGAACTAAGACAGATTAATAAAACTTATAACAAAACAACTCTATAACTAAGAAAATTAATAAAACTAAAACAAATACAAAACTCTATAACTAAGACAAATAATAAAACTTAAACAAAACAACTCTATAAAACTAAGACAAATTAATAAAACTTAAAACAAATACAAAACTCTATAAAACAAAGACAAATTAAGACAAAAAAATAGCGTGTGAAAAAGTTTCCAAAACTCAGACAATTTATAAAATTATATTCAGCAGAATAGTAACAATCACCAATATAAAATATTCAATCTTGAGTCATAAATACTTCTTTTAAACTTTGTTTGATAAAAATGAACAATATTACTTAGTTTCGTCAAAATTCAACACAAATTCTACTGTTTAGATTTTAAAAGAATTTCAAAAAAGTAAAATTTAACGTAGTAATCGATTTTTCTGATTTTCAACTCCGTTTCATCCTTAGTTGATAACAAACACTCACACCAAGTTTCGTCAAATTCAGTCAAGAATTCTGCGTTAAAGAGTGTTTACAAGCAGTCGTGGACAAGACCAATGGGAGGGTGACACCAATATATTTTATGTAGGAGTAATACAATCGAATAAGAGATTTTAGCCTAATGATTGAAACAAGAAGTACAATATATTACAGTTCACGATTATTTCAGTATCATTTTAAACAGTTACAGTCTGACATCAAAACCACCTCAAAATATTTAAATATATAAAAACACTCATATTTCAAAAGTAATTAGATAATTAATAACAATCTTCGAAAACGAAAAGAAAATTTCACATTCTATGGGTTTATTACAATCAACGATCTGATGGAAATTTCCTGGAATTTGTGTTTTCCCCGGGTAACGACCATATAAGGCAATGTTACACAATTAATATCTAAACATTTCTTGATTGGATGATTGGATTTGATTGGATGAATCATTTGCCACAACTTTTATTAAAATGTGTATTTGATTGGTTGAATAATCTATGTTGTTGGTAGTCATGGTTTCAGTTCATACTCCTCACATTATTGATGGTAAATTGAAGTAAACGCTCACACACAAAAATAAATTTAGTCTTAATCAGATTGACTAAGTGAAAATATGTTTTACAAAGACGTCATTAAATTTACAAATTGTATGGTATGTTAAACAAAAATTATATAAAAATAGTGGAATGGATATGATGCCTTATACGCTATATATTTTAACAAATAACATGAAAATAGTGGAATGGATATGATACCTTATACGCTATATATTTTAACAAATTACTAAAAATAGTGGAATAGATATGATACCTTATACGCTATATATTTTAACAAATTACATAAAAATAGTGGAATGGATATGATACCTTATACGCTATATATTTTTAACAAATTACATAAAAATAGTGGAATGGATATGATACCTTATACGCTATATATTTTTAACAAATTACATAAAAATAGTGGAATGGATATGATACCTTATACGCTATATATTTTAACAAATTACATAAAACTAGTGGAATGGATATGATACCTTCTACGCTATAAATTTTTAACAAATTACATCAAAATAGTGGAATGGATATGATACCTTATACGCTATATATTTTAACAAATTACATAAAAGTAGTGGAATGGATATGATACCGTATACGCTATATATTTTTAACAAATTACATAAAAATAGTGGAATGGATATGATACCTTATACGCTATATATTTTAACAAATTACATAAAAATAGTGGAATGGATATGATACCTTATACGCTATATATTTTAACAAATTACATAAAAATAGTGGAATGGACATGATACCTTATACGCTATATATTTTAACAAATTACATAAAAATAGTGGAATGGATATGATACCTTATACGCTATATATTTTTAACAAATTACATAAAAATAGTGGAATGGATATGATACCTTATACGCTATATATTTTTAACAAATTACATAAAAATAGTGGAATGGATATGATACCTTATACGCTATATATTTTAACAAATTACATAAAAATAGTGGAATGGATATGATACCTTATACGCTATATATTTTAACAAATTACATAAAAATAGTGGAATGGATATGATACCTTATACGCTATATATTTTTAACAAATTACATAAAAATAGTGGAATGGATATGATACCTTATACGCTATATATTTTTAACAAATTACATAAAAATAGTGGAATGGATATGATACCTTATACGCTATATATTTTAACAAATTACATAAAAATAGTGGAATGGATATGATACCTTATACGCTATATATTTTTAACAAATTACATAAAAATAGTGGAATGGATATGATACCTTATACGCTATATATTTTAACAAATTACATAAAAATAGTGGAATGGAATGATACCTTATACGCTATATATTTTAACAAATTACATAAAAATAGTGGAATGGATATGATACCTTATACGCTATATATTTTTAACAATTACATAAAAATAGTGGAATGGATATGATACCTTATACGCTATATATTTTTAACAAATTACATAAAAATAGTGGAATGGATATGATACCTTATACGCTATATATTTTAACAAATTACATAAAAATAGTGGAATGGATATGATACCTTATACGCTATATATTTTTAACAAATTACATAAAAATATGGAATGGATATGATACCTTATACGCTATATATTTTTAACAAATTACATAAAAATAGTGGAATGGATGATACCTTATACGCTATATATTTTAACAAATTACATAAAAATAATGGAATGACATGATACCTTATACGCATATATTTTAACAAATTACATAAAAATATGGAATGATATGATACCTTATACGCTATATATTTTAACAAATTACATAAAAATAATGGAATAGATATGATACCTTATACGCTATATATTTTAACAAATTACATAAAAATAGTGGAATGGAATGATACCTTATACGCTATATATTTTTAACAAATTACATAAAAAATATGGAATGGAATGGTACCTTATACGCTATATATTTTAACAAATTACATAAAAATATGGAATGGATTGATACCTTATACGTATATATTTTAAGCCTAAAATACTAATGATAATTTCACTACCGCTATTTTTTTTAAATCTTCCTCTTGGACTCTCCAACCTATACCATCCCTTCTGAAAAATAAAAAAAAACATTGTATCAGATATAGTTAATATTTTATAACAAGAAAATTCAATATAGAGCAATATAATCAGAGATCTGAACTATCAAAATTGCTTAAGAACTAGAAAAAAGCATAAACTGCATTTCTCTACCTCCTATCTTATTTAACTCATTTATATCTAACAGTATTCTTATCTGAAAAATATAATAATGAAACATTGTATCAGAAATAATGTATACTAGAATATATTTATCTATATATATATTACGCAACTATACAACTATAAAATTCTAGTACAAGATCTAGTAAAATAGATAAAATAATTCTCCTACCTTCCATCTTCTTTAATTCTCTCTCCTCTTTACTCTCAACATCTTTCCTTCTCTTCTGAAAAATAAAACAAACATTGTATCAGTTAAAGTTAATAATTGTTTTATAATTAGAAAGTATTCAATATATATATATATCAGCTACTAACTTAAGATTCTAAGATACCAGTAAAATAGATACAAATAATTCTCCTACCTTCCATCTTATTTAATTCTCTCTCCTCTATACTCTCCAACATCTTCTTGTCTGAAAATAAAACAAACATTGTATCAGTTAAAGCTAGTGATTGGTTTTATAACAAGAAATTAACCAATATATAATTATATCAGCTACTAGCTTAGATTCTAAGAAACTAGTAAAATAGATAAAATATATTCTCCTACCATCTATCATCTTTAAGGTTCTCCACTCTAAATTGGCAATCATCTTCTTCTTCCGTTCTGAAAAATAAAACAAACATTGTATCAGTTAAAGCTAGTGATTGTTTTTATAACAAGAATATATTTATCTATATCTATATATATATATATATATATCAATAAAAAAGTCCAATATTGCCGGATACTGCATACATTATTTAATGTTTCACAAGTACTTTCATGTTTTACAACAATCTTCAGGTGAATGGCGAATTATCGTAACTATGAGACATAACGTCATTTGATATGTACGTAACGTTACAAATAAAGGGGAGAGAAAACGTTCTATAGTAAAATAAAAAGAGCCAGTTTTAACTATTTCAAGAAAATCACTGAGCATTTAACTTGGGCTTGAACTTGCTTATGAAGTATTTTTCCTTTATGGATCTTTTAATGTCACATTCAATATCAACTTTATAGAAAGGGAAAATTTTGAAGAGTCCTTTACCACAATGATCTAAATGTTCACTTAGTGGGATTTTCCTATATTGCGGCTGTCTGATATGTTGATATATATATATATGTCAGCCTCCAACTACCAACTATAAGATTCTAGATAAGAAACTGGTAAAATAGATACAAAAAATTCTCCTACTTTCCATCTTCTTTAGTGTTCCTTCCTCTATACTCTTCAACATCTTCTTCTTTTCTTCTGAAAAATAAAATAAACATTGTATCAGTTGTAGAAGGGTTCCCTTATTTATATATATATATGTTACAATTGTTGTCATCAATTCTTGGTAAAATGAAACACTTTTAGTTCCTTTCTGAGAGAACAAGTTGTAATTTAATCCATATTCAATTTATATATACACATTATCTTAGCATGCTTTCAGCTTATTAGCTTCTTCAGAGATGATAAAATAGTTTAACTTTCAACAATATATATTTCAGCGGTAACTATTCAAAACAAACATAAAATACTATAGTTACATATTTATACATGGTAAACATATCATTAGTTGATTAAATCCATAATCAGGTTTATGAGACAATTGATATAAGCAATAAAATAATTGAATAACAATTTAACATAATTAATAGAAAGGGATTATTGAACAATAAAATATGATCAAGAAAAGAATTATACATTAAGTTCAGGTTTAAACCTTTTAATGAACCAAGATTCTTTTTGGCGTCTTAATTGTACATTGTCAGTAAATAGTTGAAGGAATGGGAAGACTTTGACTTTAATATCCAAATGGTGAGCGCACTTGTTTATATGCCTCGAGACCGCACATGGCGCTGTTTCTGGGTTTTTAGAGTCTCTCCTATGGTTGTTCATTCGGAGGTTTAGAGGTCCACCCGTTTCCCCAATATATATATCATTGCAATTGTTACAAATTAGTACGTATATTAAATTTCGACTGTTACAGTCCATGTTACTATTAATTTTGAAATTAAAATTAACATTTTTGAAGGTAAAGGTACTGCTAATAATCATTTGATTACACAATTTGCAAGCAGATTTTCCACAGCAAGATGTGAAGGTATCATTATTTTAAAATTTAGTACTAACCAGACATTAGAACTAGTCCGAGATTTGTCAGATTTTGTGGAATTTAATGCACAAGTTGATTTTAGTGGGGCTGAAATTTTATCATTTCCTGGAAGAATAATGGGTGCTAGGTACTCAGATGGCATTATGGATGATCAAACCAGAAAAAAAATTAGCAAATAAGGCCCAAAAACTGGAGAAAATATCTTTACAACATGTCAGAATGTTGTAACATCAAGTAGAAGAAGTTCTGGGATTGTGAAAAGTTCTTGTTGATCATCAGTTCCATGTTTTGGCTGCTGCTCTTACTAAGGACCAACAAAATCAATTACGTTCAATGACATTTAAAAACCTGGTGATAAATGGGAGAGAGTTATGTGCAGCTTTGATAACGTGTTTAATTACCAGATTTCAGATAATGCAAAGATAGATAATATCAGTTCTATATTACGTAAAGTCTGTCCAAATTTATATAGCACCGATGATGCTACCTGCTCTATGGCTAATGAATTACTTCATGCATCAAAAGCCAATCAGAATCAAGGAGATAAACAAAGACAGTTAGTTGAAGCACTAAAGTTATTTAAAGATGTAAATCAGCCTCTACAATTAACTACTGTATGTAACCAGCTTGCTAGCGTTAATTTCTACCAGGGCATTGTAGACCTGTGTTTAACTGAAGCAAATAAACTTGACCCTAAAAACCTAGCTTTACACTTTTATCGATGTCGTGAACCACCAGAAGATCAACAAGGGATGCGGGCTTTTATTAACAGAATGGAATGTTACAAATGTATAACTGAAACTTTGGGATATTTATGGTCAGCTAGTACTAGTCATCCACAAGCTCCCAGTGTACCCAAGTCACCTGGGCCACCAGAAGCACCTGATCTTACCAGAATTTCTCCAGTACAGGCTGAAAAATATAGAAATGAAGTGTTGCAACTGGCGTTAAAATCAGATGATGAATTATTCCATGTGGCTGGTATGACTGGTTATTTATGGTAAATCATTCAGAGAAATTATTAGAGATACAGAGTAAATTTATGGAATCTTATTTGAAACGAAAATCTGGTGTCCAGGGTGATAATGTAGAAGCATTAGATATGTTATGGAAATATTATGAGAAGATACACAACTTCCAAGCAGCTGCTAAATATTATCTAGCTAGTTGATAGACCTGGTATGGATGTACCATTACAACAGAGACTAGGATATTTATCTCGAGCTATTATGTGTGCCAAAAGTTCTACATCAAGAATAAGCACGGCTGCTGAGGGAGAGTTTCTACATGAATTAGAAGAAAAAATGGAGGTGGCCAGATTACAATTACAAGTACACAGGGCATTAAATAAGATACCCCACAAATCTCCAGTCATGAAAGAGGCTATAAATAGATTAGATTCGCCTTGAATAGATATCACAAGATTGTATGAGGATTATGCTGATAATTTTGATCTATCTGAGTGTAAACTGGCTATTGTTCATTGTGCTGGTTTATATGATGCTGCATTAATAGAAAATTTATGGCAGAATATTATTGATAAAGAGTTTGACAGTAATCTGGACAATACAAGCCGAGTGACTAATATAAGTAACAGATTAGTAGTTATAGCTCAACTTTATTCTGATACAGAACGCTATTTTCCACTAGGCTTTATTCTCAAGTTTTTAGAAAAGAGAAGTTGTGAATTAAATATGGATCCACATTGGATATATAAAGTTATTTACAGATACAAATTCACCTGATAAACTTCTAGAATTATATGATCGAATGTTCAAGTCTAGGGATCCATTTTGGCAGACTATACATCGACCATTACATTTATTACGAGTTCTCCATGGTTTCATGAGCTATTACTACCTAATATGGAGAGGCGCCGGTTTATAACAATGTGTTTAGATTGTGTATCCAGTTATCTAGTAGAACTACAAGCTAAGAGTAGTACAGATCCTAGTGTACGTAACCTAGAACAACAATTTAAACAGTTACAATTTAAACTGGAGCGACTTGGATAATACTGGAGCGACTTGGATAATACTGAAGCAACTTGGATAATACTGGAGTGACTTGGGGAATGGAGTGACTTGGGTAATACTGGAGTAACTTGGGTATTACTGGAGTGATTTGGATAGTACTGGAGTGGCTTGGGTAATACTGGAGTAACTTGGGTATTACTGGAATGACTTGGGTAATACTGGGGTGATTTGGATAATACTGGAGTGACTTGGGTATTACTGGAGTGACTTGGGTAATACTGGGGTGATTTGGATAATACTGGAGTGACTTGGGTATTACTGGAGTGACTTGGGTATTACTGGAGTGACTTGGATAATACTGGAGTAGCTTGGCTAATACTCAAGTGACTTGGGTGGTACTGGAGTGACTTGGGTAGTACTGGAGTGACTTGGGTAATACTTTAGTGACTTGGGTAGTACTGGAGTGACTCGGGTAGTACTGGAGTAACTTGGGTAATACTGGGGTAACTTGGGTATTACTGGAGTGATTTGGATAATACTGGAGTGATTTGGGTATTACTGGAGTGACTTGGATAATACTGGAGTGACTTGGGTAGTACCGGAGTGATTTGGATAATACTTGAGTGACTTGGGTATTACTGGAGTGATTTGGATAATACTGGAGCGACTTGGGTATTACTGGAGTGATTTGGGTAATACTGGAGTGACTTTGGTAGTACTGGAGTGACTCGGGTAGTACTAGAGTGACTTGGATGATATTGGATTGATTCAGATAATACTGGAGTAACTTGGGTAATACTGGAGTGACTTTGGTATTACTGGAGTGATTTGGATTATACTGGAACGACTCAGGTAGTACTAGAGTGACTTGGGTAGTACTGGAGTGACTCAGGTAGTACTGGAGTGACTCGGGTAGTACTGGAGTGATTCACATAGTACTGGAGTGACCTGGGTAGTACTGGAGTGATTCGCGTAGTACTGGAGTGACTCAGGTAGCACAAGGGTTATACTGGAGTTACTAGGGTAATACTGGAGCGACATGAAGTTACTGGAAACATTCATTTACTACATTTGTTACTGTGAAATACCAAAATTATGTTGTGAAATTGATGACTTAGTGCTAAAAACTTTATGAAATATTGCTACTGTTCTAATATTTTGAAAAAAGTGTATTTAAGTTGAAAATATTAGTTTTATAACGTGCTGAACAGTTCATTTTGGGTAGCCTATACATAAGGATTCAAAATTTTCATTCATTGCATGTGCATGCTGTTAACATTGATTTCATCCTAATGTAACATAGAGTTAATTGGATGAAGAATTTGAAGTCATTTCATGCACATATTACATAATTCATATTGTAAAATTGCATTTATCTTGGGCCATATATGAATATTTTGAGGATATTTCTGTGCTTCAAAATGTACAAAGAGAAATGAAATAAATAGTAAAGCACATTCTTGAATGATTTAACATATTTACATTCAGCTGGTAATGAGCATATATTTGGTCTTGAAGGAATTCAATAATCCACTCCCTATACAAAATAAACTGTTTGAAACATCAAGAAATGTGTAAACTAAACTGATTCTGACCATATTGAAATGTATATGTGCTGTATTTGTGAAATTAACCAAAAAAATATATGTGAAATAAAACCTGTGAATATGTAAAAAAAAAAAAACGAGGTCCGAATGTTAAGGAAGACAAGAGATCTTTTTAAGAAGAATATAATTGAGAGCTATTGGACATACGATGGCAGGATCATAGTTAAAACTCTGGATAACAAAATTTCTCAAGTGTGTTCTGAACTTGATTTGAAGGAAATTGATAAACAGAGGAACATTCTTAGACAGGGGCCAGCCTCCTTAGACGGTGTAAGAGGTAACATACAGGCTGTTACCAATCAAACTGTGATCACTAATAAATCTGTTAATAACCCTTCTAATGCCGACTGCCCTCCCCGTGAAAATACATGTCCACCAAATAATCATTCAATTGGTTTAGAAACCTGTCCTGTTTCAACGTCCACACCGCTCCATAAAACTTATAGTCAAGCGACACTGCGCGAGTCAATTAACTTAATGTCGAGAGTGCAACACCCTGGTAATGACAATAATGCTAACATCCCCCAGTTGGATAATTTAGAATAGGACAAACCCAAGGACCAACCTTCTAGATATGTATCTTTCGTTGTATAGAATATTAACGGTTTGATTTCGGTGTTGAGCGATAATTCGTTCATTAATTATGTTGCTAACTATGATATCCTCTTATTATCTGAAACTTGGTTGAAAACTAATCAAGTATCAATTGAGAACTTTTCAACTGTCACTTGTATTAATCGCGGTAAGCTGTTTAATCTCGGCAAAGGAAATGACATTTGTGGAGGCTTAGCTATATTTATCAAACCGTGGTTGAGTACTCTGTATCAATTGATCTCATTTTGCAATGGGGCCAATGTGTTATCAAACTAAACGGCACTTTATTTGAAGATGAGATTGACTTATATGTTATTTTTGTTTATGTTCGCCCTGAGAGTAGTACTTTCCCATTATTCCAATCTCGGTAAAACTATAATATGTGGTGATTTGAATGGTAGAACAAGGGATGAATCCGATCAAATTTTGAATAACAATTTAGATAAATATCTTGATTTAATTACCAATGACGATAATGTTATTGAGTATGTTATACCAAGAACACCACAAGATAAAATACTTAATAGTTTTGGTAAAAAAATAATTGATTTATGTAAATCTACTAACTGTTTAATTGCAAATGGTCGAACTGGGAACGATAAAAATATAGGTAAATTCACGTTTTGCTCTTCTCGGGGTATTAGTGTAATTGACTACCTCTTGTTACCAAAAGCTTCTTTCCGTTATATATATATAATTTCACAATTCAAGATACCACTGAATTTTCTGACCATTCAGCCCTATCTTTTGATATTGATTCTATCCCCATTAACCAGCCAATTAACAGCAAGAAAAGTAATGATAGCAAGCCTATGGAATATTTGATGAAATGGGATCAGTCTAAAATTAAAGAGTTCAGAAATGATTTAGCTGACCAGTACAATGTGTTGAATGAGCTGGTTTTAAAAAGTTGTGCTGCAGGCAATATACATAAACTTGTCTGTGATGTTAGCGCCATTTTCCGTGATATATCGTTATCAATCTTTGGTAAAAAGAAAAAGTTAAATAAAATACCAACTAGAGTTAAAAAATGTAAATTTGAAAGACGATAATATTTGGTTTAACAATGATTGTAAATTGGCAAGAAATTATTTCAAATCAACAAGGAATAAATTTCTAGAATATCGCAATGAAGTTGATAGGGAATTATTCACACTGCGCAGAACTGAATATAAAAAAATTAAACGAAGCAAAAATTAAATATATTAAACAGCGGAGTTCTGAACTTTGCTTCCTTTCTAAACATGATCCAAAACAATTCTGGAAATCTTTAAAACGCAAGAACCCGAATAGTTTTAAATCAGATTTAACGTCATCCGACTTTTTAAATCACTTCAAAGATGTTTTTGGTAATTCACCTTTAGTTTCCAATCATTCCGAGTACGATACTGACGAGATTGTGACCTGCGAATCACTCGATAAAAAGATATCACCGGATGAGGTTTTACGAGCTGTTCGTAAACTTAAACGCAATAAAAGTTATGGTGTTGATGATCTTTGCAGTGAATTTTTTATAGAAGGCATAGATATAATTCTGCCACTTGTGGTAACGATATTTAACAACGTATTCGATAGTGGCTGCTCCCCCGGAATGCTGGTATGACAGCATACTGGTACCAGTCCCAAAGAAAGGTTATCTAAATGATGTTGATAACTTTAGAGGAATTTCAGTAATGTCAATTTTTGCCAAAATTTTTTCAAATAACCTAAATTACAGACTATATAATTGGTGTGAAAATAATGAAATATTGGATGATACCCAATTTGGTTTTAGGAAAGAGAAGAGTACTGTTGATGCTTTGTTTATACTTAACGGTATCATCAGCCATTCTCTAAACAACAATCGATCAATTTGATCAAGTTATTTCAAGATGGCGGCATTGAAAAGTAATACGAAATCTCCTCTGACATTATCTATGTTTTAGAAGCCTAGGAGCTGTGTTAATCGTCTTAGTGTGTAGGCTGCTGAACTTTCAAGTATCCCAAAATTTATGTTATCTTCATTTTTATAAACAAAGGTATGTCTCAGATATTCCAAAACCTTAAGAAACGAATTGTCTCGGAATCCGATACACCACTTACGGGTCCTATGAAGAAAGGTCGCGAAGACTTGGATTCTATGGACGAAATCATGGGTGACATTGACAATATACATTCCTACCTAGTAATATATTATAGGTAATAGATACTGACATACAATTTAACTGTTATCTTAATATTATTCATTATCAATATGTTATATACCTCTACCTACCTAGTAATATATTATAGGTTATAGATACTGACATACAATTTAACTGTTATCTTAATATTATTTATCATAAATATGTTATATACCTATACCTACCTAGTAATATATTATAGGTTATAGGTGACATACAGTTTAACTGTTATCTTAATATTATTTATTATCAATATGTTATATACCTATACCTACCTAGTAATATATTATAGGTAATAGACACTAACATACAATTTAACTGTTATCTTAATATTACTTATTATCAATATGTTATATACCTCTACCTACCTAGTAATATATTATAGGTAATAGATACTGACATACAGTTTAACTGTTATCTTAATATTATTTATTATCAATATGTTATATACCTATACCTACCTAGTAATATATTATAGGTTATAGATGACATACAGTTTAACTGTTATCTTAATATTACTTATTATCAATATGTTATATACCAATACCTACCTAGTAATATATTATAGGTTATAGATGACATACAATTTAACTGTTATCTTAATATTATTTATTATCAATATGTTATATATCTATACCTACCTAGTAATATATTATAGGTAATAGATACTAACATACAATTTAACTGTTATCTTAATATTACTTATTATCAATATGTTCTATACCAATACTTACCTAGTAATATACTATAGGTTATAGGTGACATACAATTTAACTGTTATCTTAATATTACTTATTATCAATATGTTCTATACCAATACTTACCTAGTAATATATTATAGGTTATAGGTGACATACAATTTAACTGTTATCTTAATATTACTTATTATCAATATGTTCTATACCAATACTTACCTAGTAATATATTATAGGTTATAGGTGACATACAATTTAACTGTTATCTTAATATTACTTATTATCAATATGTTATATACCTCTACCTACCTAGTAATATATTATAGGTTATAGACACTCACATACAATGTAACTGTTATCTTAATATTACTTATTATCAATATGTTATATACCAATACCTACCTAGTAATATATTATAGGTTATAGATGACATACAGTTTAACTGTTATCTTAATATTACTTATTATCAATATGTCATATACCTCTACCTACCTAGTAATATATTATAGGTCATAGACACTGACATACAATTTAACTGTTATCTTAATATTATTTATTATCAATATGTTATATACCTATACCTACCTAGTAATATATTATAGGTTATAGGTGACATACAGTTTAACTGTTATCTTAATATTACTTATTATCAATATGTTCTATACCAATACTTACCTAGTAATATATTATAGGTTATAGACACTCACATACAATTTAACTGTTATCTTAATATTACTTATTATCAATATGTTATATACCTATACCTACCTAGTAATATATTATAGGTAATAGATACTAACATACAATTTAACTGTTATCTTAATATTACTTATTATCAATATGTTCTATACCAATACTTACCTAGTAATATATTATAGGTTATAGGTGACATACAATTTAACTGTTATCTTAATATTACTTATTATCAATATGTTATATACCTCTACCTACCTAGTAATATATTATAGGTTATAGACACTCACATACAATTTAACTGTTATCTTAATATTACTTATTATCAATATGTTATATACCAATACCTACCTAGTAATATATTATAGGTAATAGATACTAACATACAATTTAACTGTTATCTTAATATTACTTATTATCAATATGTTATATACCAATACTTACCTAGTAATATATTATAGGTTATAGACACTCACATACAATTTAACTGTTATCTTAATATTACTTATTATCAATATGTTATATACCTATACCTACCTAGTAATATATTATAGGTAATAGATACTAACATACAATTTAACTGTTATCTTAATATTACTTACTATCAACATGTTATATAACTATACCTACCTAGTAATATATTATAGGTTATAGATGACATACAATTTAACTGTTATCTTAATATTTTTTATTATCAATATGTTATATACCAATACCTACCTAGTAATATATTATAGGTCATAGACACTGACCTACAATTTAACTGTTATCTTAATATTATTTATTATCAATATGTTATATACCTCTACCTACCTCGTAATATATTATAGGTCATAGATGACATACAATTTAACTGTTATCTTAATATTATTTATTATCAATATGTTATATACCTCTACCTACCTAGTATATATTATAGGCAATAGATACTGACATACAATTTAACTGTTATCTTAATATTATTTATTATCAATATGTTATATACCAATACCTATCTAGTAATATATTATAGGTCATAGACACTCACATACAATTTAACTGTTATCTTAATATTATTCATTATCAATATGTTATATACCTCTTCCTACCTAGTATATATTATAGGCAATAGATACTGACATACAATTTAACTGTTATCTTAATATTATTTATTATCAATATGTTATATATCTATACCTATCTAGTAATATATTATAGGTAAAAGACACTGAATACAATTTTAAATGTTATCTTAATATTATTTTTTATCAATATGTTATATATCTATACCTACCTATTTAAAATATTATAGGTAAAAGAACTGACATACAATTTTTAAATGTTATCTTAATATTATTTTTTATCAATATGTTATATACCCATACCTACCTAGTAATATATTATAGGTAAAAGAACTGGCATACAATTTAACTGTTATCTTAATATTATTTATTATCAATATGTTATATACCTATACCTACCTAGTAATATATTATAGGTTATAGGTGACATACAATTTAACTGTTATCTTAATATTATTTATTATCAATATGTTATATACCCCTTTCCTACCTAGTAATATATTATAGGTTAAAAGGTTTCATACAATTTAACTGTTATCTTAATATTATTTATTATCAATATGTTATATACCCATACCTACCTAGTAATATATTATAGGTTATAGGTGACATACAATTTAACTGTTATCTTAATATTATTTTTTATCAATATGTTATATACCTCTACCTACCTAGTAATATATTATAGGTTAAAAGGTTTACATACAATTTAACTGTTATCTTAATATTATTTTTTATCAATATGTTTATACCAAAACCTACCTAGTAATATATTATAGGTTATAGGGACATACAATTTAACTGTTATCTTAATATTATTTTTTATCAATATGTTATATACCTTACCTACCTAGTAATATATTATAGGTTAATTGACATACAATTTAACTGTTATCTTAATATTACTTATTATCAATATGTTCTATACCAAAACCTACCTAGTAATATATTATAGGTTATAGGGACATACAATTTAACTGTTATCTTAATATTATTTATTATCAATATGTTATATACCTATACCTACCTAGTAATATATTATAGGTTATAAAATTTACATACAATTTAACTGTTATCTTAATATTACTTATTATCAATATGTTTATAAATATACCTACCTAGTAATATATTATAGGGTTAAAAGGTTTACATACAATTTAACTGTTATCTTAAATTTTTTATTATCAATATGTTATATACCCATACCAAACCCAGTAATATATTATAGGTTAAAAGATACTGACATACAATTTAACTGTTATCTTAATATTATTATTATCAATATGTTATATAACCCATACCTACCTAGTAATATATTATTGGTTTAAAAGATACTGACATACAATTTAACTGTTATCTTAATATTATTATCAATATGTTATATAACCCTTTTCCAAACCCAGTAAAATTTTTTCCCATAAAATTTCTTTTCTTTAAAATTATTTCAAATTTATTAACCAAAAGTTATTTATTTAAAAACTGAAAACAATTTAAATGCTTTTTTTTCAAAAGAAAAACCCCCTGAAAATTTTCCCAATTTTTTTTCTAAAACCCAATTTATTCAAAAGGGATTGGGCTTAAAAAATAGATTTAATCTTTTTTTTATATCAAATCTCCCGGATTTAGCCAATGGGGTTTTTGGTTTACAAAAAAATTTCTTTTTAAAAAAAAAAATTTTTAATTTCCCCTGATAATATTTATAAGTCTCTTAATGACGGAATGCTAACAGGTTTGATCTTTTTTGATTTCCGTAAAGCTTTCGATTTCGCGAAGCACGATTTACTCATTAAAAAATGTAATATCTAAAAATTTTCTCTGAATTCCAATAGATTCTTGAAATCATATTTATCAAACAGGAAACAATCTACATTTGCCAATGGTACATTGTCTTCTCAACAAGATATTAGTCATGGTGTTCCACAGGGGTCTATATTAGGACCACTTTTGTTTAATTTATTTATAAATGATCTCTCCCTTCATATAGCTTCCAACTGTGACTTGTTTGCTGATGACACAACAGTCTATACGGCTGCTAAATCAATTAATGAGCTTGAGTTAAAACTTCAATCTGAAACTGATTCTGTTGTTAAATGGTGCGAAACTAATTCAATGATTATAAATGTAAATAAAACTAAAGCTATGTTAATCACAACCCCTCAGAGGAGGCAACTACTGGACAATTCCTTAAAACTAATTGTAAATAATGTAGTTATAGAAACTGTTTCCTCCTATAAACTTCTTGGTAATTATTTTGATCACAGCTTCAGCTGGACAGCTCATGCACTACATGTATCCAAAATTCTTAATCAAAAACTTCTTCAACTACGAAAACTCAAATACCTTATACCAACAAAATACTTGGTTCTTTTTTATAATGCCCATTTTCAATGTTATATCGACTATTGTTCGCCAATATGGGATTCTTGTGATCAGCAATCTATTAGTAGACTTGTAAGGCAGCAAAATATGGCTTTCAAAATTATCTTAGTGTTCAGCATACAGAGGAGATTGCCCCTGGATTGCAGCAGTTAAATCTTTTTTCTATTTCAGAAAGATTTGTTCGAAACAAATCATTACTTATCTTCAAAATTTTACATAAACAGTGTCCACAGTATCTTAATGTTTTATTCTTATTTAACAGCACCAATTACGAGTCTCTGAATACAAGACTAAACGTGTACAGACCTAATCTAGAGATCGTTAAAAAAAGCCTTCGATAATCTGGGGCTGTTCTATAGAATTCCCTCCCTGACAACCTAAAAAATGCCTCAAATGCATCCAGTTTCAAAAAAATGATAGCCTTACATATGAGAGATAATTTACCTTATTCTTAACAATTGTTATTTCATGTTAATTTATTGTCCTTTATTACAGACTTTTGGTGAGTTATTATTTCTAAAATTGCTTAACATAACTATAAAATATATTTTACTCTTGCTTCTTTAGTCTGCTTTACTTCACCTATTATTATTATTATTATTATCAATTTCTTATAGTTGCATATAATTATGCTTGCCATGTTTGTTTAAATCATCCATTTCAATAGTGATTAACAGTAATTAACCAATACAGACCAAAACACATTTTCTTTTCTCTTACAGATGTATATACAGATTCACCAATATAGACTAATACTGTTTTATTTTTCTCTTACAGACGTAATACACAGATTTGACGACTTGAAATTTCACATTTTTTCATAAAGTGTAATATTTAAGCAATAAACGGTCACCCTATGGCGGTTATGGTCGTATATCAGGACAAAGGTTGGATGGAAAATTGAATGAATTCTACTCTTTGCGTGAAAATTTCATATTACCCGCCTTTGTCGCTGGAGTTGATCTTGTTTATGGAATAGCCATTTTCTTTTCGTCAGAATATAGTTCGCGGGGGAAAGCTCTCAAAATGTAAGAAAAAACAATGTTTATCTCAATTTTATGTTTAATCTTTATAAATCAATTCATTAATCAATAAATATCAAACATTTGAGTATGAATTCCGACTTTAACGATGAAAAGCAACAAAATCATGAAATTTAATGAACGCGTATACAATTGAACAACGGAGAGGTGATTCGGCTAGACCTGACCGCATGTAAACAAGTAGGAAAGTTGAGAAAATGAAAGAAACTATAAAGACCAATCTAGAAGAAGGCCCGCTCCATATGTTGATAGGTGACCACAGTTTACACTCAATTCCGTTAATTTTCAGTAAAAGTATAGTATTTTGAAACTTAATATTAAACAATCCATAAACCTGCACTTTTAGGCTCTCAAACTGAAGCGAGTAACTAGGTCAAATTTGTCTACGGCTATGGCCAGTACACTCAGACCTAATTCGATTGAGTTCTATCGCCTTTTGCCAATTATTTTTGTATGAGACTTGGAGTATTAGATTGGCTTTGGGTTAGGCTAATGGAAACTTTATTACATATTAGAATTCAACATTAAAATTGGAATTTTACGTCCAAGCGTGAAGATGATCGACGTTAATAGCGCGACGGCCATGTTTATTTACATTGGTTACCGTGTATTACTACGCTCAACGTTTTGGTGATGAGGCAATGGCAGTTATTGTCTCATAAACGCCACACGTATTAACATTAGTCCAATGGAGAAAAACAATAGCTAATGTAAATATATATTTATATGCCTTCTCGATCTGCAATTCTAAAATCTACTGTCAGGGGGTGAGTTAACATCCTTCAGCTGGTCTATAGCCTGGATAAATCCTACCTCCCCCTCCATAGACAAATATGAAATGGAGTGGGGTTGGGTAGCCCGCTCGCAGCACATGAACTGACTCTTTCGGCTTCCAAATCTTCTCTATTTGCTTGTTTTACAATATCATTGTCAATATTATGGATTGTACTTGTGTAATTGTTAAAACTGTCCATTCTAAAAATCTATCTGAAATTTACACTTTAAAATTTGCATTGAATGTTTGTCATCATGATTTTTTTTTTCTTTTTTTCCTTTTTATCTTATATAACCCTATATCGTTATGTACATAGAGTTTAAATATCATTCTCATTATAACTTTTTATCTGTTAATGACTTGTTGTTGTATATACATGTAATTGTTTCTTGTTTTTTGTATGTTTTACTTGTGTTGTTTATAAGGGGCAGAATGGAAGACAGGCCTGTCGGTGGGTACTCAGGATCTTATCTTGATGCTCATTGATATTGTATGGCCTAATTTTTTTACCCTTTTGTAATAAAGATATTATTATTATTATTATTATTATTATTATTATTATTATTATACTCAATACCTTCTTACCTTAACTGGTCTATTCCTTCTAGGATCTTACTATGTGGTGACATACATTCCAACCCTGGACGAACTACAAGAAACTTAACCATCGCACACCTAAATGTTCGCAGTCTTACAAACAGTCTTGATCAAATTACCCTTGAACTGGGCGACTGTGATGTAATAACCCTCTCTGAAACTTGGACGACATCTGATCAGTTACCTTCCTCACTTTCACTAGTTAATTTCCACCCACCAGACCTATGTAGTTGTGATCCAGGCAAAGTTGGCGGTGGTGTTGCTATTTTCATCAAAAACACGATCTTTCAGAAACAAGGCACTGACCTTTCTATCGCTAGTTTGGAAGCTGTATGGGTTGAAATTATCGTCAATAAACAAAACTTTCTTATTGGTTCTTTCTATAGGGCACCAAATTCGCTAGTTGCATATTGGGAACTGGTTCGAGAGAGTATCACACAGGCCACAGCTGAATGCAAACCAGTTATCATCGTTGGTGACCTAAATGTCAACTTACTTTCCACGAAAACTGGGCATCTACATGAAATCATCCAAGATTTCGACCTCACACAGTGCATTGATGGACCAACCAGGATAACTGAGAAATGCTCTTCACTCCTGGACATAGCTCTCGTTTCTTGCCCAAACCTCATCCAACACTCTGAAATTCTTGATGCCGGCATAAGTGATCACTGTCCCATTCGTATCTCATTACGCGTCCCATGTCCGACACACCAATCTTACTAACGTACGATCTGGAATTACTCTGCTATACACACCCTCCAGACATCGCTGCTTTCTTCCAAGAATTCAATTGGAACAATTTATTCGAACAGTATCTAGATCCTAATAGCCTAGCTGAAGCAATTTCTTCTAAACTGGTGGATGGCATTCACACGTTTGCACCCCATAAAGAAGTTACTATTAGAGTGAAAGACCCAGAGTGGATGAATGGCTATATTCGGCGTATTCTGCGCAAACAAAACCGGATCCACAAACATGCTAAACTCTTTAACTCGCCAAATGCATGATCCGAGTTTCGAAGGTTCAGAAACTTTGTCACATCCGAAACTCGTAGAGTCAAGTTGGAATACCACACGAAATTGGATGACAAAATAAACGACTCTAAATTCAACGACAAAAACTGGTGGAAGCTTGTCAAATCATTTGCACTGAAACACAATGCTATTCCACAAGCCTTCCCCTCTCTGCTTACAAAAAACGGCATCATCGATGATGACCACGAAAAAGCCGAAGTACTCAACCAACACTTCATAAGTCAATCCCAACTACCGAACCCTAGCCAAACCCCACCAAAATTACAACCAAGTTCTATCGAAATCGAACAAATTATCTACACTCCAAGCGATGTCCATGATATACTGATCTCCTTGGATACAAACAAGGCCTGTGGAAGAGACCATATAAATAATTCCAAACTGTGCTGTAAATTCCTATCCACCCCGTTGTCGTGTTTATTCAATTATCTCCAAAATTCTCAGTGTTTTCCACGCATTTGGAAACGGGCAGACGTAATCCCCATCTTCAAGAAAGGCGATCAACATTCTTGCGCTAATTATAGACCAATATCCCTGTTGAGTTGTCTCGGAAAAGTGTTTGAAAAATGCATGTACAAATACCTCAATAACTTCCTTGTTTCAAATAACTTAATTATACCCATGCAATCTGGTTTTAGGAGCGGAGATAGCTGCACTAATCAACTTGCCGATATCTACCATCAAATATGTAGCGAGCTAGATAAAGGCCTTGAAACTAAGGCCATCTTCTTTGATATTAGTAAGCCATTCGATCGTGTTTGGCACGAAGGCCTTTTGTGTTAACTAAAAGCCATTGGGATCACGGGAAACCTCTTACTTCTCATTAAGGATTACCTCTCAGATCGCAAACAACTAGTTCAAATCAAAGGCAAGTCTTCAAATGAAATTACGCTTACCCTTAAAAACCCGACGCTATCGACATAAGCTAACTCTCTTCTATAAAATGATACACCACCTAGCACCGCCTTATCTAAATATATTAGTTCCTCGCTCAACAATTCATGCCCACGACACCCGTAACCCGACTGAACTACGACCACCTTTCTGCCAGCATACCCTTTTCCATGAATCTTTTCTTCCCTCCACGACTCGTGATTGGAATAATCTTCCAGGGAACATCAAAGGAGCTACATCCATTAACTCATTTAAACAACAGCTAAAAATTAAAGATATTCGGATCCCTAGCCACTTTTATCATGGTGATCGAGCATCAGAAATAACTCACTGGAGAATTTGGAACAGTATGAGTGAACTCCACTCGCACATGTTTGCTCGACACCTTACTGATGATCCATCATGTCCATGTGGCCACTCTTTCGAAAATGCTGAGCACTTCTTTCTTTACTGTCCTCGTTACCACACTCAACGTTCCAAGACTCTTCAAACTCTCCCAATTTATCCTAAATATCAAGTTACTTCTACATGGATCCCCGGATCTTAGTACTGATGAGAACACGACTATAGTCAGCATTGCCCATGAATATATCAAACAAACACATCGTTTTAAAGCCTAGTCGTTTTAGTTGATTTAAGACAGTTTTAATAACTTACTTTTGCCATTTCAGGGTGAAAACCGAACTTAGGGTTCGTTCCATTTAGTCTTACCTGACCCATCGTTCGTCCTATTGAGGCTTACCTGATCTATTATTGTCAGTCCTATTGAGGCTTACCTGATCTATTATTGTTCGTCCTATTGAGGCTCACCTGATCTATTTTTGTTCGTCCTATTGAGGCTCACCTGATCTATCATTGTTAGTCCTATTGAGGCTCACCTGATCTATTATTGTTAGTCCTATTGAGGCTCACCTGATCTATTATTGTTCGTCCTATTGAGGCTCACCTGATCTATCGTTCGTCCTATTGAAGGTTACCTGATACAAATCGTCCGTCCAACTGAGGCTTTCCTGATCTGATCTAACATTCTTATCTATCTTATTTATATCGACTGTCGTATTTTTTTTTTTTTTTTGTATTATACATCCGTTACCTGACAAAATGTTTCCGCCAATTACCTTCATCCTATCAATAATGATATTCCTGTCCATATTTTGACCTCGATCGACCCGGGTCGCTGTTGGGCCATGATGACTGTCGAGACCTCGATGAGCAAAACCTTCCCACCAATATACAACCGTAGCACCTTTGAATGCACCTTTAGATCTCCTGAGAACATTATTTTGGCAAAATCCCGTCATCTGTAGATTTAGACTTTAACAAAACAGGACTGCACAACACTTACACATAATTTCAAAGACATTGTATATCATATTGTATTTATGTATTGTAATTGTATGACCGGTAAATGGTAACAGATTAATATAAGTCTCGACCTGTTTCTGGAACCATAGTTTTTATATATGTATGTATAATTTGTAATTTGTGAATAAATATGGTTTGAAAAAAAAAAAAAAAAAAACAACAATCAAAAATTATATTGTGCTTTTATTGATTTAAGGAAAGCCTTCGATACAGTTCATAGGCATTTGTTGTTTTTCAAAATTAAAAATGTCGGAGTAAGCTCTAAAATGGCCCTGATGATCAAATCAATTTACAGCAATGTTAATAATGTTATAAAATTTAATGGTAATCTATCAGATAAATTTCAGACCTTCACTGGAGTCAAACAGGGGGAACCATTGTCACCAATTCTATTTTTGTTGTTTATTAACGATCTTAGAAAGTTTATTTTCGTCGATAATTGTAATCTGGTTTCATTCGAAGATACTGTAATATATCAGTTGTTATTTGCTGACGACACCAGTTTATTTGCAAATAGCCCCGAGGCGCTCCAATTACTCCTAGATAAATTCAATAACTTCTGCGTAAAATGGAATCTTAAAATTAATGTCAATAAGTCTAAAGTTATTATCTTTCATCGAGGTAAAATACCGGCAAACCTATCCTGGATGCTTAACTACCAACAACTTGAAATTGTTGACGAATTTGTGTACCTAGGAATAATGTTAAACAAAAATGGCAAATTTACTTCAGCCGCAAAACGGTTAGCATCTCAAGGCCACAAAGCTCTAGGGGCTCTCCGATCTTCAATTTACTCGCTCCAACTTGATCCTCATATCCAGTACAATCTTTTCAGTTCTATGGTCTTGCCGATTCTTTGTTATGCGTCTGAAATATGGGGTTTTAATAAATGCAATGCGCTTCAGAACGTACAAAATGATTGTATCAGATATATTCTCCAACTTGGTAAAAGTACCCCACTTATGTCTATGTATGGCGAACTAGGTGTATTCTCAATGTCTGTGTTAAGGAAAATCAGAATTATGAGGTATTGGTATAAACTAATAAATACGGAATCAGTCGTTTTATCGAAAACGTATTCAGTCTTATGTAGTGATAATGTAAATGGAAAGTGTAATTGGG
Organism: Nipponacmea schrenckii; assembly: GCA_030562195.1. NCBI lineage: Eukaryota > Metazoa > Mollusca > Gastropoda > Lottiidae > Nipponacmea > Nipponacmea schrenckii. The sequence continues at coordinate 11,722,467 of JAUJPP010000007.1, read as the reverse complement.
TTAGTGATCTGAGAAAATTATTAGACTCAACTGGTTTTTCATATCTATGAGAGAACCAACAGTCTGTCAACAAAGGTGATATAACACTAATCGAACATAGAATGAAAGATCAATTTAAACAAGAATGGTTTAGCTTTATTGAAAATTCAAGCAAATTAAGATTCTATAAATTATATAAAATTAACCATGAACCTGAACATTATCTAAGCTCTGAAATTGACTACAAATTTCGAAATATTATCTGTAAATTCCGCAGTGGAATGCTTCATTTAAATATCGAACTTGGTAGATTTTTAAAAATTGAACGCAATAATCGACTATGCACTTGCTGCAATATGAAATCTGTCGAAGATGAGTGTCACTTTCTCCTTTGTTGTCCTGCTTATATATCTTTTCGTCGGAAATACTTTTCACGTAATTATTGGTCGTTTCCATCAATCCCAAAAATGGTTAATCTCATGAGCTCTAAATCTAATAAAAATATTAATAACTTAAAATATATTTATCATTCAATGAAATTAAGAACAGAGCTAACTGACAAATAAAATATAAATATTATCCATATGATGTAATGACGATCCTGAATGGGTGTATGTAAATATAATTATATTATTTGCTTTATTTTTTGTAGTTATGTGTTTGTATTTGTATTATGTATTACTATTGTAATTGTTCTCTTTTGGCAATAGCAATTTTATTGCCTCGCCATGAATAAATAAATAACAAAATAACCAGAAGAAACCATGACAGATGATTTTAAGTACCGATTTGGTGATCCTTTATGTGACAAAGACATAGCAAAGAAATTAGAGGTGTGTGTTGCGAAAACAACCAGATATCGGAACTCTTGGGGAGTGTCTGTTTTTCAAGGTGGCAGGAGGAAAGACGACAGCGGCCCATGAACGACAATTTGGAATTACCAACCAATTGTTTGTACACACCATTACTAAAGATGGGTAAGGAATGTTTGAATACTGCCCTGAAATACTTCATCTTTGAAGCACGGAAACAAAATGGCTCCGAATATCCTGCCAAAAGCATTTATGCACTATTCGCAGCGATTCAGTCATCAGTAATAGAGAATGGTATGATCCTTAATTTATTTGAAGACGACGAATTTCTTGAAGCCCGAAAATGCTTGGACGCTGCTATGCGCAACCTCTCTAAGAAAGGATTGGGAAGTTCTAATAGAAAGAGGACAGAAATCATTTCATGCGACGAAGAATAATTACTGTGGAAGAATGGGTCATTGAGTGATGACAACCCAAGGAAGCTTCTCGATACAATATTGTATCTCACAGGTATTTTTCATGTCTGATTTAATTGTGCCCAGAATCACTAATCAGAAAAATCAGTGGATTAGGAAAATTTGTTAATTTCTTGCCTTTCATTTAATTTTGCATTTGATTACTAGTATTTTCCTTTTTAGTTTGGAACCCATTTTCGTATGAGGTAGTAACTTTGCAGGATAATTAAATGGTCTTTTCGGCTTACTATAATTATTTTCATATTTTGTATTTTTCAGGACTGAATTTTGCCTTGCGAGGTGGCAGGGAGCATCGCAACTTGGGACTATTTTCCAAACCACAAATAACAGGTCCGCACGTGCATGAGACGGGTCGACGTTATATTTTGTATAAGGAAGATGTATCCAAGACAAATCATGGAGGCTTGAAGGACCGCAAAGTATCACCGAAAGAAGTTCGTGCCCATGAAAGCGATCAGCAATTTAGGTGTTATGTCACACTCTTTGAAAAGTATCGCTCTCTTTGGTTAGTATATTATGACCTCATTTAATGAGCAGAATAGTTTGGTTCGACCCTTTTGTCAGATATATATTCATAGATTAATTAGATGTTATTGTGAAGAACTAACTTCCAACTTTTTTTGTTCAAGATGTCATTGTGCTAACCACTAAACGCATTAATGTTGTTTCAGTTCGGACGGAAAAGACACAGATTACTTTTACTTCACACCAATGATTAATTATCGCCCACAGAAATGGTTTTCTCGTCTACCAGTTGGTCATAATTCTCTACAGACGACAATAAAGAGATTGTGCCAATCAGCCGGAATTCATGGTTCGAAAACTAACCACTCCTTGAGAGCAACATCTGCTACGAGACTCTTCCAGGCAAACGTGGAGGAGCAACTCATTTGTGAAGTAACTGGTAGGTTCATGTATTTCAATTATTCTCAAGACATATATTCTGTTACTGAAATACAATGTCGAGATAAGGAGCAAGGAAAGAGTTGTGATTTCTGTTATAGAATAAAGTTTTTTCTCTAAAAAACCCATAGTGAGATTTGCCAATTGTGGAGCACATTTAGTCCCCATAGCGATTCCGAGGGTTTGTCTCCAAGAACGGTTCTCAAATTCAAATGTGTTATTACTTAGTATTATTTGAATAGATTTTAAAATAAATTGTTTTGTAAAGCGTGGGTTATTAATCAATTCCAGTGATTTATCTAACTAGTAACTTTAATATGACCTAATAATTGAATTTAGACTATCAATTTTCACATTTTAACAGACAAACAAAATACATCAAATCCCTTAATCATAGGAAACTATCTCAACCATCTCTTCTGATCCAGTGAGTTTACAAATTTTGACAGTTATCACTAGAACACGAATCAGTACATGAAACATTCGAAGAATATCATCACAATGTCTTTGTTTCACAACCTTTATGGCATTTACAATAAATATTTTTTAAATAGACGATGGGACAGGATCTATTTCCAGACTCGGTTCATCAGAGTTTCAGAGTATGATAGATTTAACCGCTTAAGCAGATATATCATTAGCAGTTGTTGGGCAAGGTCCCTCCATTTCACTGTATTGTTGTCTTCACAGCATAGCTCAGAATATAACATGTACAAAACATTAACATCTGAATGTCGAGTGGTGAAGGGCGATGTAACATGATCTGTTTCCATATATATGTGTCACTTAAAGATGGCAAAATTCCTAAAATATAGCCTTGTGTTATATCATCAACAAAAACCATTTCACTTCAAAACAGCTCCAACATTAACTTCAAAGCAAATGAACTGGAAAAAAGGAAAACACAATCATTGCTCAGATGTAAGGTCCTGTAGGGGTTCTATCATCATGTTCAGGACAATGGTCTGTCCAAGTAGTGGGAGAATTAAGACAAGGAAAAGAGAAAGATGTGGGATGATCATTATCATTATAATATAATTTAAAACAAAAATATTCATACCTGTAATTTGAAATATCTGCTCCTTCCAACAATATATCTAAAAGTCTAGACTTTCTAAGAATTTCTTTCCATCATAAAATCCTTCTTCTTACAATATCAATAAATGCATCAAATATTTTCTCGTAAACATCAACTTCTGGACCTGAAAAGAATGACAATAAATTATTTATTAGGCCTGTCCTTCATCAAAAAAATTTAACACCGCATATACATAGAAAGATTCAGACACAACTTTTAACAACAAACAGCAAAAGTGGTTGATAAGTAACTGGCATTAATGACACATAAGTGAACCACATATTAAACCATTCAGATACTCCAACTCACCTGGATGTACTTGTTGCCGACTAAAACAAAGACAGTGCCTGTAACAAGGAGCATGATATTGCACTTCAATAGCCACACAGTTTTTATCTCTGATGTGTCTTAAAACATTTTCATTCTTTGTTGGTGTTGCAGCTTCCCTTAGCCAATCTAAAAAATAAGCATATTAAAATATGAGCTAATTGTGGTCATATTTATAACAATATGAAAGAAAATGCTCACAACATCCTTTCTTCCACCCTTGAAAGTAGACTGTTCAGATCTTTTAACCGCCCTTCCTAATTTAGACTTATCTGTAAATCGATTATAACACTTTCGGTTTAGCTATACATTTTCTATGCTTCGATAACGCTTCCTACAATTGGGAATACTGTTTTATTAAACATATTCAGTACAGAATTTCATCGAATTCCGCTCTCGCATTAAAAAAAAAATGGCCGCCATGTAATTTCAAGAGTCCGATCTCCTATGATAAATTTCATGCCTTTAAATCACCTTGATCCACATTGAGTGGGTTGTCTATTAAAAATACAAAAGAACTATCAAATAAAAATACTTTAAAAGTATTATATATTTTTGAAACAGTGAAAATGTCATCGGGTAGCCAAACAAAAATAATGTAAACAAAGCAATGTTCAATGAAATATTTACTTTCGTTTTCTTACCTTCAAACACATCCTTGTGCATTTCTCATAATCTTTTTTCTTCCCCTTCCAGATTAATCCATTCTTTGGCAAAAGATATAATTTTGTCCAACTAGTTTCCGACAATTGAAGAATTTTCCCAGGATCTTTCGATACGAGATGAATTAAAAACTTTATTTTGTCGGTCGAAGCAATGTTTACAGTGAGTTGACCTCATGCCGAACTATAAAAGTTCAATCGGCGGAGTAATATATCTTAATAACGTCATTTGATTGGTTCAATACCGGCTTTATATTTAGATGATAAGTAAACAGGTCACATTCTCGGCAACAGGCGCGAACATTTAAGTTCCGTGTTTTGGTACCTGATACAAGCAAACTGGCAAAATTCCAGCGTGGGAACAAATATTCTCGGCTTAAGCATGGCAAAATCTACACACTCAATTTGAAATTTTTTATTCCCCATAACTTCTATTTTTATTAAACGATATTCTATAACAGTCTACCGTCTATATAGATATATATATTTTCCTTTTTTTATATATATATATACCATATTTGTACCGGTAATACTTATATCCAAAGAAAGAAGAGGTGTTCTAATGACAAGTCCTTAATTAACTTGTAATTAGGCTAATTATGACGACATTTCCCCAGTAGGGGACTGCCATAGGTATGTACGTCAAGTTTCAAATGTTGATCAAATGTCATTGATCTTTTTTTTTTTTTTTGATCATCCAGTTTGTGAATCTGGTACATAAATCATGACGTACTTGCCCACATTCCTTAATATTTTCCTCTACAACAATGGCATTTTGGTACTCCATTTATTATCTCTAGCAAAGGCAATAAAACGTTTAAATATCATTTTGTAATAACATTAAGTATTAATTCAAATAAGTTTTAAATCCCCATATTTTTTTTTTTGAATATGTTTAGATAAAGATTATAAAATACAAAATCAATTCTTACACACCTTCATTAATATGACGTCATTTGATCACGTGATCACTTAACAGATACGATACTTCTAGCCGATTGGGCGAGTTATTTTTTTCTAATTCCATATCAGAACAGATCCCCATTTCTCAATAAAATATTTGTTCCACCTTAGGTCAGTACATCTTGGAGATTCAATCCCTCCCTTCCCCGGAATCAAATAATTAACAAAATAACACCAAAATTTTATCTGCTACATGTTTCAGTAGTATCTATAATATATATATAGTAACTATGTAATGTCTCCCTGAAGATACTACTGAAATATGTAGCAGATGTAATTTTGGTGTAATTTTGTTATTTTATAAAGCTCTCAAAATCAGGGGCGTAGCGTACGGGGGAGTGGGGGGGGGGGTGTGATTGGTAAAACCGATTGGCTTACCGAAAGAGTGGAAACCTTGTGTCAGTTATGATGTTATCGGAAAACTGTTCGTCTACATAAAAAGTGATTTTTACTGAACTTATCGGTAAAACGCAGAAAAGGTATAAAAAGGCTATGAAAAACATATGGTTTTCCGATGAAAATTGATTATTTTGACCGGTGGAAACGACTTCCAAAATCGCGTCAGATGTATTCTCCGGGTTTCCTAGTTTGTAAAATTTTCCGGGGGAGAACCCCCGAAACCCCCTCCCCCCAAATATTTGTTCCACCCTAGGCCTGTACATCTTGGAGATTCAATCCCTCCCTTCCCCGAAATCAAATAAATAACAAAATAACACCAAAATTTTATGTTTCAGAAGTATGTCCAGGGAGATATAATATAGATATAGTAGCTATGTAATGTCTCCCTGCAGATACTACTGAAATATGTAGGATATATAATTGCGTGGCAAATAAAATTTGTCACGCTTTGTTTTCGTTCGGATTATTTTTGCGTGGCAAATAAAATTTTTTTTTTGGGAAGCTCGCTAGCCCAAACGGAAAAAGATAGACTATTTCTGTTTTCACCAATGGTTTTTATATGGGCTGGAATCAAAAATGAATATCTAACATGAAATTTTCGCTAAACCGAAAGTGGCTAATTGCATAATATGCAAATAAGATTTCAAGCTAGCTCGGGCCCTAATAGTCGCATCGGTCTGAAATTTACAGGATATAGATAGATAGGCAGCGCAATTAAAACTACATCATCAAAATTTTTTGATCACTTCCGGTTTGGGCGTGGGGACTTCCGGTTTTTTTCGTCTCATGTCGGGCGACCCTGCTTCCGATGTAATTCAAGATTCTAAACAAAATCAGTATATTTTAGCTATACTAAATGATTTTAATCCCCTGGGATGAAGAAAAATTAAATTGAATGTTGCGCATGCGCAGTTTTCAAAAATGGCAAATTTTCTTAAAAATTTAATAAGTCCGCCAATTATTAACCGATTTTTATGATTTTGGTGTTTATCGAAACCTTGGTACTTTATCTAAAAAATGTTGGGAACAGAACTTTGATTTTCGAATTTGAATTTTTTTTATGCCCGTTCGAATTTTTCGAAAATTTAAAACTCTATATCTCGTGACCTTGACCTTAAATGACCTTGACATTTGAGATGTAGAATGTCATTGACCTCAGCTGTCTATAGATGTGCTGATATTGCATGACAAATATTAACTTCCGGTTTTATAGCCCACCGAAATCTGACTAATTTGCAATTTTGGATGGTTATGTTACACTTTCGGGCTCTAATGTTCGGATCGATCTGAAATTTACAGGATATAGATAGATACGCAACACAATTAAAAATATATCATCAACATTTTTTGATCACTTCCGGTTTGGGCGTGGGGACTTCCGTTTTTTTTTTATGTCATTTCAGGCGACCCTACATCCCGTGTAATTCAAGAATGTAAGCAAGAACAGTACATTAGCTATACAAAATAATTTGCATCCCTCGAGAAGAAAAAAATTCCAATTGCTAATAAAATTTATTTATTTTTTTGTAAAATTTTTGCATACAAATTCAAAAAATATCTCTTTATAAAGCTGTGAATTAGCAAATTATCACATAGCTTGAATTTTCTCTCTATGTTAATTACAACCAAAGTTACAAAATAATGTTTAAATTTGAATATAGAGAGTTTAAATTTCATGACAAATTGACATCTTACTACCTACTTAAATTTTAGTTTGGAATTTATGTAAATATCCTACCGAAATCTTAGACATGTACAAAAATATAATAAGGAACTGATAGTAGAAACTTATAATAGAAAAAATTGCCTATATAGCGGAAAGTTTACGCTTACAATTGTAGGCTGAAAAGTACCGGAATTGAAAGCTAGCAGGTTAGAAGTTTCAAAATGTTCGAAATCCATGGGATAACGCACAGTTGCCACGCTCGGAGCTGTTCACAGTTCTAGATTTTTTTTTTTTTGCGTTTTTTTTTTTTTTTTTTTTTTGGGAAGCTCGCTAGCCCAAACGGAAAAAGATAGACTATTTTTGTTTTCACCAATGGTTTTTATATGGGCTGGAATCAAATATGAATATCTAACATAATAATTTCGCTAACCCGAAAGTGGCTAATTGCATAATATGCAAATAAGATTTCAAGCTAGCTCGGGCCCTAATAGTCGGATCGGTCTGAAATTTACAGGATATAGATAGATAGGCAGCGCAATTAAAACTACATCATCAAAATTGTTTGATGACTTCCGGTTTGGGCGTGGGGACTTCCGGTTTTTTCGTCTCATGTCGGGCGACCCTGCTTCCCATGTAATTCAAGAATCTAAACAAAAACAGTATATTTAAGCTATACTAAATGATTTTAATCCCCTGAGATGAAGAAAAATTAAATTGAATGTTGCGCATGCGCAGTTTTCAAAAATGGCAAATTTTCTTAAAAATTTAATAAGTCCGCCAATTATTGACCGATTTTTATGATTTTGGTGTCTATCAAAACCTTGATACTTTATCTAAAAAATGTTGGGAACAGAATTTTGATTTTCGAATTTGAATTTTTTTTATGCCCGTTCGAATTTTTCAAAAATTTAAAACTCTATATCTCGTGACCTTGACCTTCAATGACCTTGACATTTGAGATGTAGAATGTCCTTGACCTCAGCTGTCTATAGATGTGCTGATATTGCATGACAAATATTAACTTCCGGTTTTATAGCCCACCGAAATCTGACTATTTTGCAATTTTGGACGGTTATATTACACTTTCGGGCTCTAATGTTCCGATCGATCTGAAATTTACAGGATATAGATAAATACGCAACACAATTAAAAATATATCATCAAAATTTTTTGATCACTTCCGGTTTGGGCGTGGGGACTTCCGGTTTTTTTTATCTCATTTCAGGCGACCCTACATCCCGTGTAATTCAAGAATGTAAGCAAAAACAGTATATATTAGCTATACAAAATAATTTGTATCCCCCGAGAAGAAAAAAATTCCAATTGCTAGTTGCGCATGCGCCATTTTTCCGAGAATGGCAAATTTTCTTTAAAATTTAATTAGTCCGTCATTTATTATTTATGCCCGTTTGAATTTTTTTAAAATTTGAAATTCTAAATCTTGTGACCTTCACCTTCAATGACCTTGAAATTTTCCATATAGAATGGCCTTGACATCAGCTGTCTATAGATCTAACAATATTGTTACGCTTGTTCCACAATTGGAGGCTGAAAAGTACCGGAATTGAAAGCTAGCAGGTTAGAAGTTTCAAAATGTTCGAAATCCATGGGATAACGCATAGTTGCCACGCTCGGAGCTGTTCACAGTTCTAGTTTTTTTTTTGCAGTGCGTTCATCGAACGCACTGCTTTGTTTTCGAAATGTTTTTTTTTTTTTTTTTTTCGAATTCTTCCCAGAGCGCCCAGCCAAAACTACATATGCTATGAATTCACTCTTTCGACTTCCTTGTAGAACCCGTGAAAGTAATTTTAATGAATGTATTTTGATGCATTTTTTTCTAACAGGAAATGACGTAGCGCATCCTTAAGGTTTTATTTGTTTTTCGATTTGCGCCTTTATTTTTGACCCGATTTTTATCGTTCTCTTTTAGGTAACTACATTGAACTTAGTTCTAAAAGATAGCAATTTAAGAAATTGACTTTTCCCAACTTTGTCGCTGACAATTTGAATTTTAAATTTTAAGCATTTTCTAACTTCTACAATTTTCTTTCGATCAATCTGAAAACTTACAGCTATATAGACATTTAAATTACAATGTATAACTTATTTTCAAAATTTCGATATCACTTCCGGTTTTGACGTTATTCGCTGTTAAAGTGAAAAATGCTAACTTCCGGAATATTGAAGATATTTGAAAAACTTTTTTTGCAATTAGCTACAATTTTCTATCTAATGATGCTTAATTAAGAAAATCTGAACCGGAAGTAACGAATCAGTCGCCATCTTGATATGATTAAGTTTTGTTAAACTCTCAATAAGTTCTCAGTGTCAAATCAAATTTGCATAATTTTAGATTTTCTAAAAACATCCATCGATTGCGCAAAAAAGTATGCGAAGGGATTTTTGAATTTCGCTTTTGCTTTTCTTTTATTTCCGGTGAAAATTTTTTAGAAATTGTCAAAACTTTCAAGGTTCATATTTCGCAACCTTGACCTTTGGGGACCTTTTGACCTGAACAAAAGTTGTTGCCCTTGATTATATCTACCCAATGGTATCTTCAGTGTTGTTGTCCGATGTTTACTTCCGGTTTTGCAGCCAATTGATAATCACGAATTTTAACTTTAAAGAGCTCTATCATGTGACCTAATTTCGATAAGTCAGATTTTCTCACATATTCTTCTGACGCTTAATCTCCTCTCTCGATTAATATATCACACTTGGTATTTTTATCAAAATTGCGCGTATAAAAAATTCAAAATTCTGTAATTTCTTGTATACTAACTGTGCGTGTTTTTCTTTAAATCGAAATAGAGTCTCAGGGGATAATTCGATTTGTGTTATTTTGATGTATATAGAATCTATAACCGATTGCCGAAATATATATGGAAACCGATTTTTGAATTTTGATTTTGATTTTGATTTTTTAACGATTAAAATTTTTAAAAACTTTGAAGGGTCGTATATTGTGACGTTGACCTTTGACGAATTTTTGACTGTACAAATATGATAGCTCTCGAGAAGTTCTATCCAATGATATATAAAGCTTTAATGTAAGATATATACTTCCGCTTTTATCGCCATTTGAAAATTGCGAATTTTCCCTATAAAACAATCTGTTTAAAATGTTGCATTTGGGAGACCTACAAGATATGAGTTTCAGCGATCTGAAATTATTACGTATTTCGACTTTGGCGAAAACGTATTGTAATCGTTCGGATTATTACGTATTTTGACTTTGGCGAAAACGTATTGTAATCGTTCGGATTATTTTTTTTTTTTTTTTTGTAATTCTTGGATGAGTTTGCAGACAAACTGGTAAAAGGTGCAGAAATTCTAAATCTACAGTTGATCTTAGAATGATTTCTATTATCAAATAAAACAAAACCGGAAGTTCTATCTCTGACAGGAAGTGAGAACCGGAAGTTCAGGTTTTTTGCTTTAGCAAGTTTATTTTCAGTTCGATTTTGACCGGATTTTCAGATTTGAAAACTTCAATGTATTTGTCAACTAACAATTATAGGTTTTATGCAATTAGGTTAAATATTTTACCCACGATTTGCAATTCAATATTCAAGGGTCATCGGCAAAAATTTCAGACCGTGATTTCTCCTTTAATATAAATGGTAAAATTTTGAAACTTTACCAGTTGATAGGCGATATGTTTATAATTTTTGAAAAATGTGAAAAAAAAATTCCACTTCCGGTTTAGCCTCAAATGACGTAATTACGTAACTTCCGGTCTATAACTGCTAGGTGAAAAGTGAAAGCTGTTTTATAAATAACTTGTCAATAGTAATTGATTTGACCTAAATAATTAGGTCAAGCTGCCATATCGGCCGCCATTTTGAATTTTCGTTACAATTCTTAAATCCGAAATTCAGACACTACTGATAGACCGATTTTGATGAAATTTAGCTTTAAATAGATACAATGGATCATTATCTACCTTTTCTTGGAGACCGATTTTCAAATTTCGTATTTTCTTTCGAATTATTTAAATTTCGATTTTTTCAAAATTAGGTCACTTTAACGGGTACGGAAGGTGTGACCCACTTAATCTATGACCTTGAAAATTAGGTCAAATAATATTCAATATATTGTCTACGAGTAGATATTTTTTTAATTTGGCTTACTTAAAAAATTCATAGAGATAAGTGTACTTAAATACAGCAAAAATTGATAATTTTCATATTTTCGCCATCATTAACCGTTACGGAAGGTGTGACCTAATTATTTTATGACTTTGAAAACTAGGTCAAATGATATTCAATATATTGTCTAGATGTAGGTAATTGCAAATTTAGCCTACATAATATTTTAAGGCTCTCGAAATACGTTCATAATTGTAAGCAATTCTAGTTTTTTAGTTTAATCGTTCTACATCCAGTTAAAATGATTCAAAGTTGTTATGTATGCTTTTCCTGTTGTGGGTGATGTAAATATTGAATATTTGGAACGAAATTACAACCTTTAGAATTTTAAATTTTATCTCTTATAATTATGCAACAATAATATACAGTTGACTGGAATAATGGTCTAAGGGACGAAACTCTATTCAATATAAATTTTAAAATGTTAGGCCGCGCTATTTATGTGGTGTCTCAATGTTATACCCTGGCGACTTAAGACAACTTTAACCATTAGTGACCTTTCGATTTGTATACAGCTTCGACATTGTCTATCCAATGCTATATATATTTTTTTGTACGATATCTACTTTTGGTTTCATCGCCATCTGAAAATTGCGAATTTAATATATAAAACAATCTACATTGTATTGGGTATTATTCTCTACGTTTGGGCGATTTACAAATATGAGTTTCGGCGATCAGGATATCTTTTTTAGATTAAACGACCCTCTATCCATTTTTTATTATGATTTTAACTTATTATCTATCTTAATTGATGATGAGGGCTAAGGATGGGGAGGGGCAAAGAGGGGAAAGGGGGGAAATGGGGTATGGGAGCGTTTGTTATGAAATCAAAATCCGTTTCTGATGCACATTTTTTTATTTTAATAAACCCTTTTTGTCTTTTGCTTAACGAACGAATCCCTGGATGGAACGCACTGCTTCAGTGCCGTTAGGCGTACGGCTCTAGTTGCGTGGCAAATAAAATTTGTCACGCTTTGTTTTCGTTCGGATTATTTTTTTTTTTTTTTTTTTTTTTTTTTTTTTTTTTTTTTTGGAAGCTCGCTAGCCCAAACGGAAAAAGATAGACTATTTTTGTTTTCACCAATGGTTTTTATATGGGCTGGAATCAAAAATGAATATCTAACATAATATTTTCGCTAACCCGAAAGTGGCTAATTGCATAATATGCAAATAAGATTTCAAGCTAGCTCGGGCCCTAATAGTCGGATCTGTCTGAAATTTACAGGATATAGATAGATAGGCAGCGCAATCAAAACTACATCATCAAAACTTCCGGTTTTTTATCTCATTTCAGGCGACCCTACATCCCGTGTAATTCAAGAATGTAAGCAAAAACAGTATATATTAGCTATACAAAATAATTTGTATCCCCCGAGAAGAAAAAAATTTCAATTGCTAGTTGCGCTTGCGCCATTTTTTTGAGAATGGCAAATTTTCTTTAAAATTTAATTAGTCTGTCATTTATTATTTATGCCCGTTTGAATTTTTTTAAAATTTGAAATTCTAAATCTTGTGACCTTCACCTTCAATGACCTTGAAATTTTCCATATAGAATGGCCTTGACATCAGCTGTCTATAGATCTAACAATATTGTTACGCTTGTTCCACAATTGGAGGCTGAAAAGTACTGGAATTGAAAGCTAGCAGGTTAGAAGTTTCAAAATGTTCGAAATCCATGGGATAACGCATAGTTGCCACGCTCGGAGCTGTTCACAGTTCTAGTTTTTTTTTTTTTTTTTTTTTTTTTTTTTTTTTTGGGAAGCTCGCTAGCCCAAACGGAAAAAGATAGACTATTTCTGTTTTCACCAATGGTTTTTATATGGGCGGGAATCAAAAATGAATATTTAACATGAAATTTTCGCTAAACCGAAAGTGGCTAATTGCATAATATGCAAATAAGATTTCAAGCTAGCTCGGGCCCTAATAGTCGCATCGGTCTGAAATTTACAGGATATAGATAGATAGGCAGCGCAATTAAAACTACATCATCAAAATCTTTTGATCACTTCCGGTTTGGGCGTGGGGACTTCCGTTTTTTTCGTCTCATGTCGGGCGACCCTGCTTCCGATGTAATTCAAGATTCTAAACAAAATCAGTATATTTCAGCTATACTAAATGATTTTAATCCCCTGAGATGAAGAAAAATTAAATTGAATGTTGCGCATGTGCAGTTTTCAAAAAAGGCAAATTTTCTTAAAAATTTAATAAGTCCGCCAATTATTAACCGATTTTTATGATTTTGGTGTTTATCGAAACCTTGATTGTTTATCTAAAAAATGTTGGGAACAGAATTTTGATTTTCGAATTTGAATTTTTTTTATGCCCGTTCGAATTTTTCGAAAATTTAAAACTCTATATCTCGTGACCTTGACCTTAAATGACCTTGACATTTGAGATGTAGAATGTCATTGACCTCAGCTGTCTATAGATGTGCTGATATTGCATGACAAATATTAACTTCCGGTTTTACAGCCCACCGAAATCTGACTATTTTGCAATTTTGGATGGTTATGTTACACTTTCGGGCTCTAATGTTCGGATCGATCTGAAATTTACAGGATATAGATAGATACGCAACACAATTAAAAATATATCATCAACATTTTTTTATCACTTCCGGTTTGGGCGTGGGGACTTCCGTTTTTTTTTTATCTCATTTCAGGCGACCCTACATCCCGTGTAATTCAAGAATGTAAGCAAAAACAGTACATTAGCTATACAAAATAATTTGCATCTCTCGAGAAGAAAAAAATTCCAATTGCTAATAAAATTTATTTATTTTTTTGTAAAATTTTTGCATACATTCAAAAAATATCTCTATTTAAAGCTGTGAATTAGCAAATTATCACATAGCTTGAATTTTCTCTCTATGTTAATTACAACCAAAGTTACAAAATAATGTTTAAATTTGAATATAGAGAGTTTAAATTTCATGACAAATTGACATCTTACTACCTACTTAAATTTTAGTTTGGAATTTATGTAAATATCCTACCGAAATCTTAGACATGTACAAAAATCTAATAAGGAACTGATAGTAGAAACTTATAGTAGAAAAAATTGCCTATATAGCGGAAAGTTTACGCTTACAATTGTAGGCTGAAAAGTACCGAAATTGAAAGCTAGCAGGTTAGAAGTTTCAAAATGTTCGAAATCCATGGGATAGCGCACAGTTGCCACGCTCGGAGCTGTTCACAGTTCTAGTTATTATTTTGTTATTTAACCTTATCGTTCGAGGTGTATTTCAATCAAGAAACGTATTAAGTTGATATCCATTCTATTTGGCATTAAAAGAAACTCATCTAGTAAAAATTTTAGCTCAATCGCTTCAGTAGTTTGTCAGATATCGGTCCGTAAAGATAATCTATTTATAGAACAAAATGGGGTAATCTTCTATGTAGACGTATAAATAACGTTGTCAGTTGACATTTTTGAGTACTACGTCATCAGCTAAATAAACCTTTAGTACGTTCGTCCAATGACATTGCGTTTGTCGATCAGATTTGCATTGGGGGAATCCAGAAGTCATGTGATATTTCCCATAAATCTTTACGTCACATGTAAACAGAGAAATTTTTTGATTGGTGGGTAGGGGCGTTTTAACATGTGCTAAACCATTGTTTTAAAACTCCAATGTGTGGTTATCGGTTCATATCGATGCCTAAAAGGTGCTTAAAGATTTTTACAGCATGAAAGACAATCTTTTAACAACATGATCGTTAATTACGTAAGGTTTACATGTGTTTGCAAAATGTTGAAAAAAACTGCCATTTTTCCAAAAGCATATCTCGCTTACAATTTATCCGATTTTTACAAACTTTGGCTTCAGCTAAAGCTTACGATGTCCTCTATAACTTTACGTTGGATTTTTTTTTATAAAATGAATAGTTTTTTAAAAATTCAATTTTTCGTAAATGCACTCGCAAAATTTTGATTTCTATCAATATCTTCAGAACAAAACAAAATTTTCCAAAAAGCCAACGTAATTTTGTAGAGATACATGTAGACTTGCGTTGTGCAAAATTTCAACCTTCTATATTAAATAGTCTAGTAGATATGCTAATTTTAAGGGAATAATTGACGTTTTTTTCGTTCATCTTTCATACCCTATTTCTCAAAGTTGAAATGTCATAAAGAAATAAATTTTATATTTTTGGATAGCTGAAAGTCCCCTCTTTCCATTGATATTTAAATATTTCAGATAGGTGGAAAAGAAGTGGTTGAAATCGTCTATTTTTTGTACATAGGTTTAGGGTTGTCAACCCCCTTAATTGATTTATATACTACTGTGCATCAGGAACTGCCTACTTTACATATATATATATATATATATGTAAAGTAGGTAGTTCCTGATGCACAGTAGTATATAAATCAATTAAGGGGGTTGACAACCCTAAACCTATGTGCAAAAAATAGACGATATATATATATATATATAACACTTGTTAACTACCAAATTAAACCTTTAGATAAGAAACTAGTAAAATAGATATAAAATATTCTCCTACTTTCCATCTCCTTTAATTCTTCCTCCTCTACACTCTCCAACATCTTCTTCTCCTCTTCTGTAAAATAAAACAAACATTGTATCAGTTAAAGCTAGTGATTGTTTTTATAACAAGAATATATTTATCTATATATATATATATAACACTTGTCAGCCTCCAACTAAAACTATAAAATTCTAGATTAGAAACTAGTAAAAAAGATAAAAATAATTCTCCAACCTTCCATCTTCTTTAATTCTCTCTCCTCTATACTCTCCAACATCTTCTTCTTCTCTTCTTAAAAATAAAATGAACAATGTTTCTGTTAAATTAATTATCGTTTTATAAAACACAAAAAAATAATCAATGTATTTAAGCAATATTAAGCATATTCTAGATACACCCCTGATTGATATGGTTTTCAAAGGTTTAGGATGTGCTATAACGATGGATTTCGTTCGCGTAAAATGTATAAACTTAATAGTGCGGGTAAGTTATTTTTGCCCCCTGAAAGACACGTGTTCGTCGGTAAAACTAAGACGTTACAACCCCCCCCCCCCCAGTCTTTATCAATAAATATAAAACATTTTGGTAAGAATTCCAATTTAGAAGAAGGATCGCTCAATATGTTGATAGGTGACCACAGTTTAAACTCAATTCAATTAGTTTTCAGTAAACGTATAGTATTTTGATAAAACCTGCAATTTTAGGCTATTAAACTGAAGCGAGTAACTAGGTCAAATGGGTCTACGGCTATGGCCGGTACACTCAGGCCTAATTCGATTGAGTTCTAGGCTAATGGAAACTTTATTACATATAAGAATTCAACATTAAAATTGTAATAGCGAGACGGCCAAGTTTATTTACATTGGTTACCGTGTATTACTACGTTCTATGTTTTCTTGTTGAAGCAATGGCAGTTATTATCTCGTAAACGCCTCACGTATTAACATTAGTCCAATGGAGAAAAACAATAGCTAATGTAAATATATATATATATATATAATAATAATCACTTAAATACCAACTAAAACTATAAGATTCTAGACAAGAAAATAGATATAAATATTCTCCTACCTTCCATCTTCTTTAATTCTTCCTCCTCTAAACTCTCCAACATCTTCTTCTTGTCTTGTGAAAAATTTAATTATTGTTTTTATAACAAGACAATAGTTGTTTATATCTGTATTTCGTGTCAATTTCAATTTCCAGTTTTTGAAAAATTCAATGAAAAGTAACAGTATCAATTTCATCGCCGGAAATCTTAGTACATTATTTAAAACTATTTTGTTAAAGGTTATCTGCTCTATGAGACTCTTATGACTTATAATTTAAAAGGAGTGTGTTGATTAGATTAGGATATCTATATTACTACTATTTGCCCACCACCACTCCCAACAGATCCAGACCTTTTAGTTTTGTTCCAATTTCTCAATAAAGTATTTGTTCCACACTCGGCCTGTACATTTGGGAGAATTAGACCCTCCCTTCCCCGAAATACAACACATTATTTACATATCTATGCATTATTATTCTTAACACAATCCTCTTACACACCACACTTCAAAGTATTAAACAGTGTAGGTTAGTGTATTATGGCCAGTGTATTAAGCTGCCTTGGACTTTTAGCCCTCTCCTCAGCTAGACTACAAGAGGATGTCAACTAAATTCGCGAAAACTCACAAAAAGCTTTAAAATTTATTTATATATATATTTATAAATATAAATCACTATAGCATGAATTCCAACATCAACAATCACATCGTTTTTCGATAAAATGACGTATGATTACGACTCACACAGTAAATTCAGTTAATTCAAACTCGACATGCTCAATCTGATTAAATCAAACCAATTTATTTCGAGAAAAGTATATCGAAATTAAGTTAAAATTAATGATAATATTTTTTTCCTTTTTTAATATGGCCCCAGAACGCTTCCGTATATTTCACAAATTATTAACAAACTAAAAAATCACAAAGTACTGGACAATATCAATTATAATAACATAGACAAGCAAGCTAAAGAAGGTGGATTTCTGTTTCTTCTCCCTTTAATTTTCGGAGGATTAGCAGCTGCAGGTGCTGTTGTCGGTGGGGCAAGTAGTATAGCTTCTGCGGTTAATAAGAAAACAGCAGAAGAAGCTGCAGTCAGAGAAAAACGTAGACATAATTTAGAAATGGAAAAATTAGCCAGATGTTCGGGTATACAAGATATCTTAGCAAGCGTCAAACAATGCAATCACGCAACCAAGAAAACAGTAAAAGAAGGTTTGTCTAAGTTAATTAATCAAATCGATACGGGTGAATCTGAGATCCAAAAAGAAGTTGATGGATTGATACTTAAACACATTCGCAGTGGTGATTTTTTTTTCAAAATACAAAGGAGGTATTGTATAAAATCCTCACTAATTTCATGTATTAAAAAATGGCTTCAAATTTCAGATAGGTTTCCATAAAATCCAAAGTTAATGTGTATTGTTGGTCAAACAGGATCAGGAAAAACTCACATCTTATTTAATATGTTAACAACACCCCAAGTATTAGATTTTAAATTCCCTATACGTTTATACATCAACCCCAGATCAATTATATTATTAATTTCTGAAAGCCTAAGAATATTTACGAAAAAGATGATATAAACCAAATATTTCGAATTTATGAAAACAATGAAAACCTAAAAAAATAACAAAACACCTGAAGAATTTATAAATTAGTGTATAAAAGAAAACAACCCATCATTAACTCCTTCCAATATTCAAGTTTTACTAACCAAAAATGTGAATGATTTAGATTTGTCTAATATCGACAAGAAAAGGAATAACCTGATCATTTTAGATGATTGCGTAGCACAATCAAACCAAATACTCCAATCAAAAATTCATGGTACGGAATAAGACGAATTTAAAAAACTTTGTAGAAGACAATGGAACAATCCTGACGATCATGGATATATCTTTGTTAATACAAAAAAAAACAGCTGGACAAAAAGTTATGACAAATATTTGCAATATAAAATGACTGATTGGAATAAAATATTAAAAAGAAATAAAGAATACATTAAAATTAATGAACTTTATTTAGTCATCTATTAAAACAGAAACCCCCAACAGAAAATGTACCTGCTATAGAAAATGTTTCACATTCCGCTGGCTATATTGAAAATGTACCAGAAAATGATTTAATCATAAAGTCACTTGATCATATAAAACGTTATTTTTCAAATCCTGACACAACTTTACAAAAACCGACTAACCCAATTGTTGATGATTATGGGTTATTCTTAAATGGTTATAGAATATTGTTTGATAATTGTTTCCCTCAATTTAAAATACAAAACCTTTTACCTATAAATTACCACTCAGAATGATAGATTTGATGAAATGAGGGGACATTGCCATCTCCAATTACACTGATTTAATATAGACCAAATATTGAATTCGAAGGTAATTTAAATCTGAACAAAATAAAACTAAATCTAAAAGACAAACATAAAGTAGATTTCAATGTAGATAACTCAATAAATGAATTATTAGGTTTTGAAAAGAAATTGTATACCAAATCTACACTTGCTCCTTATCAAGCAAATATTGAAAACAACGATCGATATCATCAATATTCATTGTAATTTGGCTGATGGTGGATTTGTCAATAAAAACAAACAACAAATCATTTTCAGTATTCCAAAGTTTACAGTTCCAATCGGTTATAGAATAGTAGAAAATCCATTTCAAACAACATATCAATACCAAAGGGATTATATATATTAATTTAGATATAAAAGATGGTCATGGAAGATATTTAGATTTTGGCGAGGAAGAAATATGTATTCAGTTACAGGTTTCCTCATCTTCATCCATAATTATGTAATCGTAATCATCGAATTCGTAATTAACAACCATATTAACTTCATCTATATTATGATAGGGATACATAATTCCATTTCTGTTTGGTGGTTTTCTTTTCATCAAATTCAAAATATATTTGAATACTTTCTTTTTTTAAAACTTTTTTCCAGGGTTTATCGAACTCGTTTTCAATATCTTTCTCAAAATTTGCTTTACGAGTTTCTTCAAACCATAAATGAAATTCTGTATTTATATTTTCTGAACAGTTTTACCATACAAAGAGTTGCCTAATAATTTCACACAATCGCTTCCAAATAAATTTCCCTGTCGTTTATATTTGTTTCTTTCTTCCTTTAAAGTTAAAACATAATCTTTCAAAGGAGGTGTTTTAAAATTGTCCTCATAGACTATCCCATCTAATATTTTGATAACTTTTCTCGAACAATTTCCTGTATGTCAACAGAAGTGAGAACGTCATTACAAAATCCATTTCTAAATCGTATCTTATCACCAGATTTTGTTTGGAATTTTTCATTCTCTTTCACAGTGTAAGTAATTTTGCTTTTGGCTGGTATTGGCTGAATAAACATATCTTCTGGATAATCAAACCAAACAGATAAAATAGCTCACCTTGGTCTAAATTGTTGTGTATTGAAAAGCTTTACAAATTCTTCCTTTTCAGATTCTTTTAAAGCTCTTGCTGATTCAGCTTTCGATTATTCACAATTATATCAGAATCAGTTGTATTTAAATGATGTTGTAGTACTTTACATATTTCATCTAATTTATCAGATGTGAATTTTATTATGTTTGCAGAAACTCTACCACCTTTGACAGAACGTCTGACGTAATGTCTGATGAACAGATCAACGTGAGAATATACTTTTTCTCCTTTATACAGATGATACCAACCTTTAAGAGATAAGGCAGGGGCTGTTAAATTATTTATTACACTTTGTTCTATCATAGATGTCATTAATTGATTGTATTTAATCAAACATACGCCTAAACATATAGTATCTCTTTTGGCATGAGGTTTCCATTCTTCTCTTCGGGACTCCCAATTTGATTCGTTTATAGACGCAATATCTAAATCAATCTTTCTTTAATTCATTGGCAATTCTTACGATTTTCCCCAATACTTTAAACTTATTGCTACATGTTGATACGAGAATATGAAATTGAATTTTTGAAGATAGTTATTTTTAGTGTTAAACTTCTTTTCATTATTCCTTTTTTTCTG
This sequence comes from Nipponacmea schrenckii, assembly GCA_030562195.1. Lineage (NCBI taxonomy): Eukaryota > Metazoa > Mollusca > Gastropoda > Lottiidae > Nipponacmea > Nipponacmea schrenckii. The sequence goes on along the minus strand of JAUJPP010000007.1, from coordinate 11,701,471 downwards.
TAAATATATTAGATATTGGTAAACGCAGTACGCCTCTTGTGGTTTTGAGAGGACAATGAGTTAATTTCGACATATTTTTAATAATAATCTAATTATCAAATACACTACTGTAATGAGACACTAACGTTAATTGTTTTTGATCAACATTTCCTGAATGTTTTAACATTTGATCTATACAATCTGTACCTACAAAGATATGAACTATATTCATTATTTTTTCATAAAATTCATCAGGATTATTATCTGTAGGTTTTAGATCTGAAAAACGACAATTTATTCGTTCTATTATATTTTCGCAGCTTTTCCAAATTTACTAAAAAAAAACATGCATATGGTATTGTTTTACAATTTTCTTTTTCTGTATAGGTCTCAGAATCCCAAGCATAAAGAGTTTCAGATTGGGTGTTTTGTGACATTGAAGCTGGATTAAATTCGGAAACAAGTTCAATGTTTTTGTTAACACAAGATTTCCATACTTGTGATAGTTATTTTCTATTTCTTGTATTTCCAATTTACTTTTATTTCTTTTTATCTAACAGAAATGGTAATTGTGTAAATACAAAACCCATTTTAATTGAGTGTTTTTTTTTCTGGGATATAAAACTCTATCTTTAGAATTATAAATTTGGAACGAAATTTTATTTTTTTCATTGAATTCCTCGATTCGTGCTTGAGTCATTTCTATTATGTTTTGAATAGGAATAAATAAAATCATTAAATTCACGTCTTAAAACATGATTAACACATTTAAAAAAAAACAATCTCCGTCAGTTGGAATATAACATATTCTTTAATTGTAAATAACAATTGAGTTCCTCTTCCTACATTTGATCTTCTGATTGGTTAAAATTGTCTTTACGATATATAATATAACCAGTAAAATACCAATATTGACAACTCTTCTAATCATTGCAACATTAAAGAAAGCTAAATTCATATTTTGATCATTAAAAGTTGTAAATTCATTAATAATAAAAGAAATAACTCTCTCAAATAATTCATTTTGAATTCTACTTTTCATGTTTTTTATGATCTATTTTTAAGGATTCTATTTTAGTTAATAATTCATCGAATATTTCATTTAATTCTTCCAGTTCTTCTATGATACTTATTTTTGTCACATTTACTTCTTTCGAAAAAGATGAATAATTTATCTAAATATGTTTGTATTAAATTTGATGGTTTTATAATATAATTTATTTTAGAGGTAAACCCAATAGTAATTAAACCACATGAAGATGTTTGAATAGCTGTAAGAGCTCCTAAGATAGTTGGAATACATATTGGAAGATAAATACTAGCTGTTACAGTAGTTGCTGTTGTTATAAGGCAAGCTGATATAACACTTATTGTTTTAAAATAGTATCCTACTCCAACATTTTGTTAACTTTTTGTAACATTGAATTTTTCTTCTAACTCGTTTTGTTCACGCATCTTGTAATTTCTCTGTGTTCGATTCTTCGGTATTCATTTTTTATGAATTAAATAAAGTAAATTTCTGATAAACCAATTCTTTTCTCAGAAATAAATATGCTATTGTCTTTATCTCTATAACCAAGAAATTCTATAATAATTGCTGTCATTTTTAGGAACATATTCTAACAATGACCATTCACTTATACTCTCTATTTTAAAACGTGCAAATATAGTTTCATTTTTTTCTATTTCTTATTTAGGATTTATTATAAATATTATTTACTTGAGATGTATGAACATCAGTTGAAGTAAAGGTATTATCAAAATTGAAATAAATTCTTATGTATCAAATTCTTTCCATTTTAAAAATGTTTATGAGTTTTTTCCCTCCTGATGTATTTCCTTATTCTTTATCAAATTGAAAATTTGTGGATTAGCTATTCGTTTTTTTACTTTTGTTTTTGGTTTGGTAATTTTATCATCTAATTGGGTTATTAATAAATTTAATAAAATTATGTAACCGAGTTTTACTTACCAATTGTTGCTGAATATAGGTTTTAATTTCTGCTAGCTCATTGTTATCATTAGTTTCTAGTTTAGACAATTCTTGTTTCAGTCTTTCTTCACTTATACCTGGTTTAATATTATCTATTAGTTGTTTCAAATCTAATTTCTGTTTTGTAATTGTATCATCTAATTGGGATATTAATGAAGTTAAATTCTGTAACTGAGTTTTGTCAACCAAATTAACTGTTGAATATAAATTTTAATTTCTGTTAGTTTACCGTCATCATTAAGTTTAGTTTCTAGATTGGTCAATTCCTGTTTTAATATTTCTTCATTTTTAATGTTACTTGTCAGTTGTTTAATATCTAATTTTTGCTTTGTAATTTTATCGTCTAGTTGAGATATTAATAAATTTAAATTTTATAATTTTTGTTTCAATCTTTCTTCATTTACACCTGGTTTAATGTTAACTATCAGTTGTTAAATATTTGATTTTTGTTTTGTAATTATCGTCTAATTGTGATATTAATAAATTTATTCTCTCCAACTGAGTTTTATCGACTATATTAGCTAATTGTTGTTGATAACTTTCTAGTTTTTTTATGATGTGAGTCTTGCCTTAACTTAATTGATATAAAACCCAAAGAGGTTGACCACAAAATTTATCCCCTTGTTTTTGAATTTGAAAAGTAGAACATTTTATTGGACGATCATTCAAATCAATTATTTCTTTAGTTGGATCTGATCCATACAAAAAAAAATGCATTGCATCCCCTTTGAATAATGCAGAATGATGAACACCTTTTTGATCTGAAGTATGGATGTTAGTTATAGTATAGAACTTTGTTCGATTTTTTTAAAGATGGTATTTCATCGATCATACAATAGTAAAAAAGTTTTATGTTTAATTCTTCTGCCCATCGGATTAATTGAAAATTTGTGGTAGTATCTGTTCTCTACCTTAGTTTTTTTTAAGTTCGTTTTGATAAAATCTACCCATCGTGTAAATCTACTAAACTGTAAGTTGGTGGTGAAGTTTTATTAACTTTTTTCAATAATAAAGATTTCATTCGTGCAATAGCCAACATAACCTTTTTTTAATTTACTTTTATATTTATAAATACGAACTCTATCTCCAAATTTTTATTTGAGTTTAATATTTAAATTTTCACAATCGTTTTGTGTGTTAATTGATTTGATAATATGGCCTTTTTTAGCTTCTGTAGGAGTAACTTTTATAGATGAATGAATTTTATTATTATATTCATCGACAACAATAGATAATATTAAATTTTAAGCTATTTTGAGAATTTAATTATGTGAACTTTTTGTTTTGTTCTGTGAGTTCTGTTAAATCTCTCAATTACTACAGCTTTACCATCGTTATAATGTACTGTAAATTTTAAACCCTAGAGTTTTCATATTTTTATTATAAAATTTTTTTTTCCTTGATCTACACATAACCTTTTTTTGGTTTTCTATGTTAAATTATTGCTTCAAATGCTTTTTTAACAGTCTGACCCGTTTTGGTTTTTAGAGGAATAACCCAAGCGTATCTTGTATATTATATATCTATAACTGTTAAACAATATTTATAACCTCTTTCTGGGGGCATATTATTTAAATCTGCTGACTATATATCGTCTTTGGCGAATACTTTCACTTTTAAACAGTTTTTAGTTTTTCTGAATTCTTTATGAGTTTCATCTGCTATTCCCATACCTAATTGCATCTTTGATTTTAATAATCTTATGATTAATGCTCTTTCAACTTTTTCTCTTAAAAGTAAGATTTGGAATGGATTCTAATTCTTTAATCATTTGTTTGTCTACTTCATGTCGAAATTGTACGTATTCTGTAACGTTTGTCATGTTTAAGTGCAACAGCATCAACTCTATTAACTGGTTCTTCGCCTGGTTTCGGATTATCAGTTTCCCCCAGTCGTAAATCTAACCTAGGTCCCGGGCCAGTGTAGTTATTACCTGAGAGATGTTTCTCGCCTTTAAATTTAGCCCATGAGAAACCGGGAAGTTTTGTTGGAGATTTTTGGATGTCTCCAGATCCGAAATATGTTTTAGGGAGTGGATGTTTATTAAAGACATTTTTGGTGATGTATTTTATTTTAAAGGGAGGGCGGGTGGGCTAATAATAGTAATATAATATACAGATAACCGGAAGCTGAGCGAAGCGAAGCGGATGTCTCTGTATGTCTCTTGTGTCTGATAACCACAGTTACCACAATAACAACACTAACAATAACAAAACCAGGTTCACTTCTAAATATATACTCATATTGACCATTTTTGATAATCTAAATTTCATATCCAATCTAAGACGCATTTTCACTTTAATAAGAAATATCCAAGTACACTAATCATACTAGATCTTATAATATATTACTTTGCAGTTTGAATGTTTTTTGGTAAAAGGGTTTATTGCGAGAAATACAGTGAGATTGGAAATATTCCAGCACACTAATCATACGAGAGTTTGTCATATATTACTTGAAGCAAAGAAGTATTTTACCTTTAAAGTGGATGAGAGAACACCGGGCGAAAGGTGTTATAATACGAAAGAGCCTTAAAGCTGTGGGGCAAAATATGGATAGCCACGCCCACTGTTGTTGGCTTGAAAAAGATCCAGAAATTTTTTAAAACATTTTATTTTAGAAGGATTACAACTCATCCTCGAAAATAATACATTTTTCTTTGATGGACAATGCTATCTGCAAACCATGGGAACCGCTATGTAGCACCAACATATGCCTCCCTTGTTATGGGGTTTCTGGAGAATCAAATGTATGATTCATTGAGACCAACGTTTGATGAAGATTTTAACATCTACATCAAAGAAAATGGAAAAGTCTCTTGACGATTGTTTAATCTTTTGGACAAAAAATGGTGAAGATCTAACTAAATTCCATTTCCATTAATGACCTACACGAATCTATTAAATTTACAATGGAATCCAATGAGCACGAACTTCCGTTCCTATATAAGAGGTAGAACAAGAACATCACTACAGATATTGCAAGGACACGGATACTCATCAGTACCTTAATTTTAAATCTTGTCAACCATCTCATACAAAAAGGAACATCCCATTTAGTCTTGCTAGAAGAATCTGCAAAATAGTTATCAAACCAGAACGTGTCCATGAATTAAGGGTATGTCTTTTACGTCAAGACTACCCGGAAAATCTTATCAATTCAGCTATAAATAGAGCAACAATTATTCCAGTAGAAGAATTGCGACGTTCTAAAGATCTAGAATCAACAGCTGCGTCAATACCGTTCGTGGTTACTCATAATCCGAGAAACCATAATATACACAATCATGCCAGAAAATATCTTCCAATCCTTCACCAATCCCCCACATTAAGGGAACTTTTTCCAGAATCTGACTTGTTTAAACAGTAGAAGACAGCCACCGAACTTAAAACGTCTTAATACTAATTCGAGATTCGGAAAAGAATGTGAAGTTCGCAAGTGTGGAGATAAAAGATGCGGGACATGTGATTTTATCGATGAAGGCAATTCAATTCATTCGGACCTGGAGAAATCTTTAAAGTGAATGCACTAAAGAACTGTAAAACGGACAAACAGGAGACCACCTCTTTGACAGAGTTATGGTTCATAAGCAGCAAATAAGAACCCGTCCGTCTGCAATACTCCTTGCAGTGCACACTTTGATCGATGTTGAAAAGGTAGTTTCCGAATTTCCCTTTTTTTTAAGATATTCCAGGACAGCAAAGCACTGCGTCTAGCAAAAGAAGCACATTTTATTGCTAAATATAAACCTGCTCTAAATCGAAATTAAAAATGTAGCTGCCGTACATTTATGACGTCGCGTCACCATAGTCGCAACGACACTATCAACAACGTTCAAATACTATGTTACTCTTTACTTGTGTTTTTTCGTTATTGAATTTCTAATAGATTATAATATATATAATATATTAGAAATTAATTAACAAAAAACATAAGTAAAGAATATATATATATATATCCTTCGAGAAATGGCAGCGGTCTTTGACATACAGAGGAGGAAGAAGACAAAGATAGAGAAGGGGCCAAAGTTTATCACCAAGAAACACGTACAGCGAAGCCAGCGTTATTCTGGCAACAGCAAATGACTGGGAGATGCAAGCCGGCGTTGGAGGAAAGACCGCCTTCCAAAATGAAATTTCAACAACAACCCTCCGACCAGACATTGTGCTGTGGTCTAGAATCAGCAAACAGGTCATTCTTGCAGAATAAACAGTGCCATTGGAAACAAGACTGGAAGAAGCCCACGAGAGAAAGCTTGCAAAGTCCCAGTAATTGGTAACAGGCAGCCAAGAGAAGAAACAGAGGAAATCGTATAGGCTATAGAGGCTTTGTTTCTCAAACACTTTGGAGAGCCTTGGACTCCATGGGACTAACTGGACCAGTAAGAAGAAGCTTGGTTGGAAAGGTAGGAAGACAGGTGGGGGAAGCCTCTGGCTTGGTATGGCGGAAAAGATAAGTGCAGTGGAAGAGCTAGCTGGTTCCTGGCTGCGTCTGATCAACTCAGTCGCCGCACCCCTGGAGATTGTCGTGGACAGCGCCGAAACAGTCGATGTGAGGGGAACCACCTGATAATGGAACCAGCTGAGCAGTGGAAACACTGTTTCTTATATATTCACACATCTGGAGACTCCAGTGACTATTGGGAAAGACTAATTGGCAACCATGGATAGAATGGCGGCAACCGGGGAAGACCGGTACCAAGGCATACAACGGTCAAGCAGACCTGAGTATAACTCCAGCAATGGAGAGCCTAGTGCATTGATATGGACAGATATATTATAAGACATCCCTATGGTCGTGCGAGAGCGGGGGAGAATGATCGACCAACAGGAGGGATCGCGAGACAACTGGAACTGAAACACAGACAACAAGACGGGAAATGGGTACATTTAGAGTTTGTAGTTGTGGGAAGATATGTAAGAATGAGGAAGGACTTAAGATTCATCGCACAAAGAGAGAACGTCAGAAAGAACCGAAGGGAAAGAGCAAAAAAGAGATCACGATTTACAGCTAATCTATTTGGCTTTGTAAAGAAACTTTTAGGAGATAAAAGATCACGCCGATTATTGTGCCCAAAAGAAGGGGTTGAACAACATTTGAGAGAGACCCACAGTGATCCAGGCAGAGAACAAGAGCTTGGAAACCAACACAAATTGATTAATCCAAATGAGCCAACAGTAGAATTTAATATGTCAGAACCGAAACTTCATGCAGTGATATCAACTTTAAAGAAGGCGAGAGCAGCATCAGCACCAGGACCAAACGGAATTTCATACAGAGTTTATAGAAACTGTCCAAACCTCGCAAAACAACTATGGAAACTTGTATGGAATATATGGAGAAGATATCGGTTAACAGATGAGTGGTTAAAATCAGATGGTTGTTTTATTCCAAAGGAAGAAGATTCTAAAGAACTGAAACAGTTTAGGACCATATCACTTCTCACAGTCGAGGGAAAGGTTTGTCTTGCAATCTTGGCGAAGCTGGTTACAACATTATGCTTGATAACAACTATACCGACACCTCTTTTCAGAAAGGTGGAGTACCAGGAGTACCAGGGTACTAGAACACACCAGTGTTTTAACAAAGATCATCCAGGAAGCCAAAAAGAACAAAGGCCATTTGAATGCCCTGTGGTAAGACCTAGCAAACGCTTACGGAAGTATACTTCACAAGCTAGTAGACTTAACCTTGGAGAAATACCACATACCTAGCAAGGTTAGAGAAATATAATGAGGTTTACAGTTGCAGACTACATAACAGCATGGCAAAGGCTAGAAATTGAAACTTTACAGGATGTACCATATCAGTAGTTTTATTCTCGGCAGCAATGAATATGCTAGTAAAATCAGCAGATAAGATGAGGAGAGGACCTGTAATGTCATCTGGGGTCACCAACAAGGGCATTCATGGATGACAACAGAAAAGTCAGTGATGGAAGGCAAGTGGATGCTGCAAGATCTTCAAAGCTTATAGACTGGGCACGTGTGAAGTTCAAACCTTCAAAGTCAAGGAGTCTGATATTAAAGAAGGGAAGGGTGCAGGACGGAAAGATCAGAATTGGAGGAAACAATCATTCCAACAATCACAGAGAAACCAGTCAAAAACTTGAACAAGTGGTACAGAGACTCCTTGAGCGACAGAGAAAGCATAGATCAGATGGTATCACAAGCAGGAAAGTGGATGGAAATCATTGACAGGTCTGGCTTACCTGTAAGGTACAAGGCATGGTGCTATTAGCATGGAATATATTACCAAGGATAACATTGCCTCTGTTTATGTACGAAGTACCTCTAACCAAGGTTGAAAGTTTAGAGAGGATGTTCAACAGGCACTTACACAAATGGCTTGGGGTTCCAAAGAGTTTTAGCAGTATTGGCTTGTACAGAACCAGTTCAAAACATCAACTACAAGGTGAAAGAAACGTTAATGTCAAGACAGGAAGGAAATGGATGGCCAAGAGCGCTGTTAAAGATGTAAAGAGCCGATTAAGACATAGAGACAAAATGGGAGTGGCAACATCAGGGCGCCTTGGTCTTTGCAACATTCAACCACTATGGCAGTCAACAGATTCAAGACATAGAAGGGAACTAGTTCAACAAGAAGCTCGACAAGTAAAAGCCGTCAGTATGAAACAACAAGGCAATATATGAAATGGGAAAACCAAGAAAGATCGGTTGGTTTGTGATGTGGAGAAGGGACGGTCAGAAGACAAGTTTCTTTCTTAGATCAGTATACGACGTACTACCAACATCCGCTAACCTTGCAATGTGGAATCCGTTTGAAGACCCTAATTGTAAGTTGTGCGGAAGCATTATATATAATAAATATGAACTAAATCCAGGATAATCTTCCAGAGTGCTCTATGTGAGTTCCAGCGCAAATAAAGAAGATAAGACCAAATCCAAAGCGAATTATTAAAGAAGATAAGACCTCAAATTTCCACCAACTGACGAATGATGAATATTCTTCACCCCTGGACAAGAATGTACATAAAAGCTACAAAAAATCAACTGAGAAAACTGTAAAAGAAGTTAAAGATGGGTTTTCTCATTTTCATATATATACATATATATACCATAATTGGACCGGTAATATCAATAGAAAGTAGACGTGTTCTAATGACTGGGAAAAAACCAGATGGTCCCGCAAGTCCTTGATTAACTGACGGGACGGGATTTCCCACGGTAGGGTACTAGCATAGGTATGTACGTCAAGTCTCAAATGTCGTTCAAATGTCGTTGATCTTTTTTTTGATCATCCAGTCTGTCAATTCGGTACATAAATCATGGCGTAACCGGACGCTGTTGTTATTGCCCACATTCCTTAATATTTTCCACAACAACAATTGCACTTTGGTATTCCATTTATTATCTCTAGCAAAAGGCAATAAAACTTTTAAATATCATTTTGTAAAAACATTATGACTTAATCTAAATAAGTTTTAACTCACTAATAATAAAATACAAAATCAATTCTTGTACACCTTCGTTCATATGACGTCATTTGGTCACGTGAACAAACATGGAGTCTAAATTTAGCGTTTCTAAGCAGATCAGAGTCAAGTGGTTCCACAAGCATTTCTACGTCCACATAGGTCTAATGAACTTGAGAATAAATGGACTATTCATTAGAATCCCCAATTAATCAATTAGTAAGCTTACTTTGGCTCTAATTAATGAGGCAAACTATCTTTAACTCCAAGGGTCATAATATGACAAGGAAGTTAAAGATCGCTGATAGAGTCGAAAAAAAATAGCTGAGAGAGAATGCCTCATTACTCTAAAAGACCATAAAGAGGACTTTGCAAATAACCCTAAATGCCGTTCGATCAACTTTACAAAATCTGAAACCCTTGATCAAATAGTCAACGCAGCCACTGTCTAAAATTAATGGCGCAAAACAGCATGAGTCACACAATGGTTCGATAAGATCACCGACATTTACTTGAACTCAGTAAATTCATTTGGACTTTGAAAAATAGTAACGAAGACTATAAGACCAAGTGGACAATTCTTGGACGCTCATCATCATACTCCAATATATCAAAAAGATGTAACCTTTGTACCGCCAATCACGAAAATTTCTCCTAAAAAAATGACGTCTAATTCACCTTGTGTAGTTACTGTGCCAAAGTGCACGCATAGCAATATTTCCTACCCAACCTTATTGTATATCTACTTACTAGATTCTAAGATACTAGTATATATATAAAATATATTCTCCTACCTAATGTCCTCTTTAAGGTTCTCCACTCTATATTGTCAATCATCTTCTTCTTCTCTTCTGAAAAATAAAACAAACATTGTATCAGTTAAAGCTAGTGATTGTTTTTATAAGAAGAATATATGTATATATATATATATATATATCACTTGTCAGCCTCCAACTAAAACTATAAAATTCTAGATAAGCAACTAGTAAAATAGATACAAAATATTCTACAACCTTCCATCATCTTGAGTCCTCTCTCCTTTATACTCTCCGACATCGTCTTCTTCCATTCTGAAAGATAAAACTACATGTATATATATATATATCACTTGTCAGCCTCCAACTAAAACTACCAAATTATAGATAAGAAACAAGTTAAATAGGTACAAAAAAATTCTACAACCTTCTCATAAATCAAATAAATAACGAAATAATAATTATATATCCTGCATATTTCAGTAGTATCTGCAGGGAGACATTACATAGTTACTATATCTATATTATATCTCCCTCAACATACTTCTGTAGGAGATAAAATTTTGAAATTTTGTCAGAAACTACCTACAGTATAACAGTATAATATATGATGAACAATATATATATATATAAGATATATAATATAGCATATATATATATACTAGTAACAACATGACGTGCAAAAGTGTTAATTTAATATACTGCATTGAATGCAGCGGCTGCAGAGAAATATATATCGGACAGACCGGTAATAGTGTAGTTGAAAGAACAAGATTTCACCGACAACATATCAGACAACCACAATATAGGAAAATCCCACTAAGTGATCATTTAGATCATTGTGGTAAAGGACTCTTCAAAATTTTCCCTTTCTATAAAAGTGATATTAAATGTGACATTAAAAGATCCAGAAAGGAAAAATACTTCATAAGCAAGTTCAAGCCCAAGTTAAATGCTCAGTGATTTTCTTGAAATAGTTAAAACTGGCTCTTTGTTTTTTTACTATAGAACGTTTTCTCTCCCCTTTATTTGTAACGTTACGTACATATCAAATGACGTTACGTCTCATAGTTACGATAATTCGCCATTCAACTGAAGATTGTTGTAAAACATGAAAGTAAGTCTTGTGAAACATTAAATAATGTATGCAGTATCCGGTGTGACATATGTCCAGCAGTTTGAAATGTCCAATAGCACATGCGCACTAGTCGCGGACATTTCAAACTGTGACCGAGACAGTTTGAGATGTCCGGGCGTGTTTGGATGTCCATTTTGGAAAGACATGTTATTTCAAACAAATAAGCATAAAAAAATTAGTAGGCCTAGGCCTAGTCCGAGTTGTCTGTGGTCCGAGTTGTCATGATTCCGATTTGGTATGGTATAACGGCCGAGGTCACAAAATGAAAACAAACTGTTTAAAGTCAAGCGTAGACATCAATAATAATGGCGTCTTTGTGAGTTGTCAAAATTGTGGAAGATTTGAAAGCTGTTTGCTATTAAAAGGGATTTAGATGAAATTTTCAGAGACTAACACCTACCAACGGTGCAAACTTCTATAACTCATTCGAAGATGCGATTTTGGGTGAAGACAAGACTAGAGACATGAGTCAACACTCAGTGTCAGTAGTAGGCTAGGCCCCCAGGGAACTAGGCCTAATCGTGTAGTAGACTTAGAGTAGAAGAAAGAAGACATGATGTTCCTTACAACTCCTTACAAGGCACGGGTCGTGATTCAAAAAATTGTGAAACAGTCAGTATATTCTACCTTTTTTGCTAGGTAAATATTTACTCTTTAACCTAACTTTATGATTTGTGTTAAAAAGTCCTAGGCTAGGGAGAACATAAAAAGGAGTGTTGCATGTTTCATTTTCATTTGCAATCTAGCCCCAATAGGCATGGCTTATAAAATAACACACACAGACATAGGTCTAGTTCACAACCATTTTGCATCTACACCATTTGTGAAAAGGTTCTTAATATCAAGAAAATCTTTCATTTAGGCCATTTTGAAATCTTCAAGACTGTGTATAGCCATAGGCCTAGCAGATAGCCTATTTATTAAACTAAGTTAAACTCAGTTATAAGCCTTAACTATCCAAAAATTGATAAGATAAATTAAAATACTTTCTATTGCTCCAATCCAATATCTCATGTCCATCTAATTTTAATATGTGATTTGAATAATGAAATATTAAAAGTTGATTCATTGTTGTATAAATATAGCTTAAAATATTTATTTTTTTACTTCTGTATGCAAAATGGATCAACATGGACTATTGGAGTAAAGTATTTGTGAAGAAGTACAAACTTTGCCATTGGAATGATACTGAAAAACGACTAGAACCTACATTAGTGAAAGGTGTGCCTTAGGTATCAGTGAATGTAATCTGTTTACATTTACAGACCTTTATTGTGCTTTCAACAGACTGTCCAGATGCTGTGGTTTCCAAAGTTTCAAAAAATTCTATTGTTGTCATTTAATAATACTAGAGAGTTCCGGCAGCTGAATTCTGCGCATTACCTATGACCTATGACTTATGCTGATAAGTTGGTATGCGCTGACAGAACAGTAGCAACTAACACGGAGGCACTATGTATCTTACTCAGGCGTATGGCATATCCTAACAGACTATACGACATGGAGATTTTTTTTGGTAGACCAAAGACGGCTATAAGCAGCGTATTCAATACACTGTTGGATTTTGTGTATGACCATTTTGGATATCTACTCACTGATCTGGACCAACAATGGTTGCAGGATAATTTAGAAACATTCGCTGCATCAATTGAAAGAAGGGGTGCCCCATTGCAAACATGTTGGGGCTTTATTGATGGGACAGTGAGGCCGATCTCGAGACCAATTCATGGACAGCATTTAGTGTACAACGTTTGGAAAAGATGCCACGCTCTCAAGTTTCAAAGCATAGTAACACCCAATGGACTCGTTGCTAACCTGTTTGGGCCTGTTGAGGGCAGGCGCCATGACGCTGCACTTCTTCACATGAGTGGAATTGTTGAAACTGTAGCAGATTTCCGGTCACATGATGGTGAACAGATGTGCCTTTATGGAGACCCAGCGTACCCAATCAATCTAGGACTGATCCACCCATTCAGAACTGTGGGGATAACACCAGAGCAAGCAGAATTCAACGCAGCGATGTCCAGTACCAGAATCGCTGTGGAGTGGGTTTTCGGTAAAATTCTCCAATACTGGCCATTTGTGGACTTCCGAAAACCAAAAGCTCCTGTTACAGCCAGTAGGGAAATATTACATCACTGCTGTGATGTTAACAAACTTCCATACATGTATTTATGGCAGCCTAACAAACGACTTTTTCCAGATTCCTGCACCATCCCTAGAAAGAAGAGTACATTAATTTGAGGTAGAAATGTTCATGCAAAGACATTAAGATATGGTGTGATAAAACTTTATAATATTCAGAATGAATACGAACAATACAAATGATTATTCATGGAAATAAAAATAACTACAAATGAAAATGAATGTCTTTGTTTCTTGTGTTTATTTTACACTTTAATAAAGAAATAACTACAAATGATGTTTCTGATGTGTGATTGTTCAGTGGCGGTTTATGGAACCTAATCGCTATCAGAGTCTGTATCTAGAAGATCAAAGTTCCAGTTTTCATGATTATTTTTTGCAGCCACTACTTTCAGTTTTGTTTCAATTCTTCGCCTTTTTTCCTTTCTCTCATCTAGATCTATTTTTCTACGCAAAAGTCAGTAGGGGCCGTTCTTTTCTGTTTCTTTTTCGTCTCCTTCAACTTTGCCTTCCTGTTCCCTTTCTTCTTACGACCTTGCTCTTTATCAGATTCTGGTCTACTGTCACTGTCCTCATTATTCTGCTTCTCTTCTTCACTTTCCTGGTTACTGCAATCAGAATCAGTCAAAGTGGCATAGCTTTTCATAGCTGCTTCCCTGATTTTTTTTCCATCCTCGATGTCTTTTATTGTTTTCATTTTTTTCTCCTCTGCCGATTTGGAAATGTCGTCGTTTTTCTGTTTCTGCTCTTCTTGAGCTATTCTTGCCTCTTCGATATAAGACAGTATTTCTTCTTTTTCTCCGTATTCTTCATTGACACCAGACAGTTTCTTTGACTCTCTTTCGGCTTTTTCCCAATCTTCAACCAACTTTTTGGTCCGGTTTTTCACAGTCCTGACGGTACAATTGGGACGGTTTTCACCAAGATCTAGTTTGACATACTCTGTGAAATCACCTGCCACTAACTCCCACAGTTTACCGTCTGAATATGGATTCCTCCCATGAACTAACTTCAGTAGAGTCAGGTCCAAATCTCTCGTAAACACAACGGACTTTTTCTTCACAGACATCGTTGAATAAATATCAAGGCCAAGGCGAATTAAGTGTGTTACGCACCGAATTTGTATCTCTTATGAATCTCCAAGACTCAATAAACATGCACATATAATTCTACATGAGTATCACACGCTCAAAGTCTAGACACGTCACGAACTTGTGGCTTATGACGTTTGACGTATGGCCCTACACAAAGACTGATGACGTCACCACAATTTTCGAACTGATAAGTCATAGGTCTTCGCCAAAATCGACTCTCTAATGTTTTTAATATATTTAAAAAGACAACATGTTCTGCAAAAACAATCAATAAACATGTATTATAACCAGAGTTTTGTGCTTTTACAAATTTACTCTGCTGAACAGTCAATGCCAAGGGTACAATTAGCTGCCAAAAAACATCTGACATGATATAAACTTGATTCTAGAACAATCTGGCCTTCACCAACCCTCCATTCCCATGCTTGAAGCAAATTGTCTAATACCAGCTGGAAAGGTATCATAGCTTTTACAGTGTTGTTCTATTAATAATCTAACAAAGGCTGGTTACTATTACTGGGCTCTCAAAAACTAAAAAATGTTGGGCATTCGATCTATTAACCATTTAGGTGGAATATTTCTTGATATAGTCTTTATTTTTCTCAACTTGAAAAGAACAATGGCTATGCTACATCTTCAATGGCACCTTTATCAAATATTTGAGGCCATTGGTTAGGTGGCAAGTTACTTTAACCCATGATAAAATATAATAGATTTTATTCAAAGCGCCCACGTGCACAAACATCAATATCACTATTGTTAAAATTGCAGTTCCCAGAAATTCTGATGTCAAATTAATCCAAATAATGTCGATTCCTGTTTACAGAAAAGGAGTTAGAGTAGGCCTAGGCCTAGGCCTAGCCTAAGTTTGATTGCTCGGAATGGTCATTTATTCGAAAATCTCAGTTATGACTGTAGCCCAAGCAGCTGTTAAAAAAGAAAATTTTTATAGAAAATAATGAAAGATCTTTATCAATTGTGGATGAAAATGTTTAAAAAATAGAAAATATAATCGGTCCTCGTTGATCGTCAGTTTCTCTGTATATTATATAGTCACTACCTTTTCCTCGTACAAGTTCAAGGTCGATCAATCAAAGTTTTCGTAGTTTAACTTTGTAAGTTAAATGTGCAGAGTTGTTTGTCATTTAGAAAGGTTTTGAAAAAATAAAAAATTAAAGCAAGAATTCAATATCACGATGAAAAGGAAAAAGAAAGGCTTAAAATGAGCCGGAAAATGTATGATCAAAAGTTGCTGAATGTAGCATTAAGCTTAGTACAACAAAGTCGTGAAAATACGATCGTCTTATTTTGCCTAAAGTTGAATACTGAGGTTTTTTTTGGCATTGTGAAACGTTTTTATTAAAGTAAAATGGAGTATGAAATGATTTCATGTCACCCTTCAACATTACTTAAACTAAATATTTTGAGAAAATGTAAATTATCTATGAAATTGGACATCTGAAACTGGCGAAATAAAATGTTCACCGTCACACGCTATGACGTTCGATCAACGCATGCGTAGTACAAATTGGACATCTCAAACTTGTGGACATCTCAAACTACTACACTACACCGGCACTATTGGACTTTTTTATTGATTGATATATGTTTCTATACTCAAGACTTTTGACGGTTCGATATATATATATATAATATATAGATGATTAGAAAATGAACAATTTCACATACAGTCTGTTTCGTAGTAGATTCGCTACCACTCGTCAGGAGAACAAGACGGTTTGGTTTGAAATATTGCTATGCATGCACGTGGACACAGTAACTACACAAGGTGAATTAGATGTCATTTTGTTGGAGAATTTTTCGTGAATGGCGGCACGTGCTGATTAGTTCCGAACGCTTGTTTACGGTTGTTTTTTCAGGGTGGTAAATGATGAAAAACTTTTCCAGGGTACAAAGGTTACATCTTTTTGATATATTGGAGTATGATGATGGGCGTCCAAGAATTTTCCACTTGATCGTATAAGTCTGCGTTGCTATTTTTCAAAGTCCAAATGAATTTACTTAGTTCAGTGCTGTTTTTTAATCTCTCATCTCGAAAAGATTGGCGATGGTTTGCGTATCTAGATTTAAAATTCAGTATCTGTTAGCCCGACGTAGGTTTCTTGTTTGTTATTGGCACTGACTGTGGCCTGGTAAACAATGCTACCGGCCCGACATTCACCATTGAGTGGACAGTCTTGCCTCTGAGTTACATGATTTACAATCATTTACTTTACGGATCGTTCTGATCGCCGCATTATGTGAGCCTATCAGGTTTTTCATCGATGACATAAAGCTTTATGATACTTTGATAGTATTTCTGTTGATGATTGGTCGTAATATATGATCGGGCGTGAAACAGCTATTTAAGAATTGTCTTCCGATGTTGGTTCTCACGTTATTATTAACGTAGGATTAAACCACGTTATTCTGCGTGACCGTTTCCTTTTACTACTTTCCTTAGATTTAGCTGATTCGTCGTATTTCAGTTTCATAGCCACTTTCTGCGAGCGCGTTTTGGTAAACATTTAATGCTTTGTTAAATTCCTTTGGTCTAACGAAATAGATGATAATTTAATATGCAAATAATTACATAATCTTTATTTTTTTTCAGTTACTTTTGGATTGCTTTTAGATTCGCAAAGACCGTCATCTCTGTATAGTCCAACCTTCAACTGGCTTCCTAACTCGGAATTAATGAGCGATAGAAGATATAAGCCTACAAGTTTACAACACTCTGCCCCATCGTACGAACCCATGGTAATATCAAATAAGTTGGCTTGGGCATCTTTTTTAATCCATGGCTGGTTGTTACGTATGAGTATGGACTTCTTGGTGTGCATTATCATCTCTAAGTCACTGTTTGAAATATCGTGAAATTGTGAAGCGTATTGTAGAGCGTTTTTGAGTAGTGACTCAGATATAGATGGGTAAAAACCGACAATGTCAAATCAACTAACGATGCTGAATTTTTGTCGGTGATCTTATCGAACCATATAATATAAATATAATTTTGCTGTTATTTAGTTTTATATATTATTTATATATGACTTGTCAACTACCAACTAAAACTATAACATTCTAGATAAGAAACTAGTAAAATAGAGACAAAAAATTCTCCTACCTTCCATCTTATTTAATCCTTCCCCTTCTTCTAAAATCTCCATAATCTTCTTCGTGTCTAAAAAATAAAACAAACATTGTATCGGTTAAAGGTTGTGATTGTTTTTAAAAACAAGAATATATTTAATCCTTGAACGACATTTAGAAGTATCACAGCACATTAATAGACAACAATTATTATGGATATAGACTTCTATTTATTAATACAAACACAACGTTTCATTACACATACAGGTAACGTTATCAAGTGATAAACCATAACAAGGTACAATAACTATATATGTATATCTTGGAAGCCAAACTTAACAACTCAGTAAAACAAACTTAATTATAAGGGATTACCAATGATTAAAGGTGCTCCGTTAAATAATTATAAGATCAAATAGATTTACAGCAATGTAGATTAGAGCACATTATGATTGGATGGACAGCAATAACAGTAAGGCTGGATGAGCTAGTGAATGAGGATTATTAATAACAACAAGAATCATACAATTTCCCAACAGTCGCTTATGTAGTGGCCAGTATCTCTGTTCATGTTTGGTTTATTTCTCTTAATTTCAATGGCTTCTCTGATAGTTCTATTTTTCCATTTTGGGAGATTGGTAGCTAATATAGTGGGTTTAGACCAATTTATACTGTGGGTCGGGTTATTTTTTATATGTTCTGCAATGGCTGATTTAAGATATTCCCCTTTCTGTGTCGCTGTTTTATGCTCTTTCATTCTGACAGATAATGGTCTGGATGTCTCCCCAATATAGCTTCCATTACAGCTGCAATGTACTTCATATACAATATCTCGAGGGTCTGAGGTTGGTTTACCTAATCGGCCATTGGCTTTAAGTAATGTCTGTAGGGTTTTACCACTGCTGAATATGACGTCTATATCAGTTTCCCTCTGGATAAACCGTTTGATCTGGTAACTGAGCGGGCCAATAAACGGGATCTTAATAGTTAAAGGTCTGGCGTTCTTTATGGATTGTGGTGGCTTGCAGGTATGAGTCAGGGTCTGCTTAATCGTTCTGTCAACTAGTTTCTGTGGGTAGTCATTATTGGTAATTAATGCTTTCCTGATGTGATTAATTTCAGTTCTTAAGTTTTCTTCATTGTTGCAAATAACTTTTGCTCTTCTGGTTAAGGTTGTTATTATGCCTGTTTTAATTTGACGGTGATGATTGGATTGGTTATTAACATATTGGTCTGTATGGGTCGGCTTTCGGTAAACTGTAGTGTTGAGTTCTTCTCTTCTTTTGATATGTATATCCAAGAATGGTAGTTTCTGCTCTTCATCTTCTCTTTCCATGGTGTATTGAATCCTAGGTTCTATGGAATTCAGATGACGAAGTAGTATGAGCGGGTCATTCTGAGGGTTAATCATGGTGAACACATCATCAACTTTTCTATACCAGCAGTATGGTTGGATTGGTGACGTTTCTAGGGCTTGCTTCTCAAATCCTGCCATGTACAATTCTGTAAGGATTGGACTCAATGCCAAGGGTACAATTAGCTGCCAAAAAACATCTGACATGATATAAACTTGATTCTAGAACAATCTGGCCTTCACCAACCCTCCATTCCCATGCTTGAAGCAAATTGTCTAATACCAGCTGGAAAGGTATCATAGCTTTTACAGTGTTGTTCTATTAATAATCTAACAAAGGCTGGTTACTATTACTGGGCTCTCAAAAACTAAAAAATGTTGGGCATTCGATCTATTAACCATTTAGGTGGAATATTTCTTGATATAGTCTTTATTTTTCTCAACTTGAAAAGAACAATGGCTATGCTACATCTTCAATGGCACCTTTATCAAATATTTGAGGCCATTGGTTAGGTGGCAAGTTACTTTAACCCATGATAAAATATAATAGATTTTATTCAAAGCGCCCACGTGCACAAACATCAATATCACTATTGTTAAAATTGCAGTTCCCAGAAATTCTGATGTCAAATTAATCCAAATAATGTCGATTCCTGTTTACAGAAAAGGAGTTAGAGTAGGCCTAGGCCTAGGCCTAGCCTAAGTTTGATTGCTCGGAATGGTCATTTATTCGAAAATCTCAGTTATGACTGTAGCCCAAGCAGCTGTTAAAAAAGAAAATTTTTATAGAAAATAATGAAAGATCTTTATCAATTGTGGATGAAAATGTTTAAAAAATAGAAAATATAATCGGTCCTCGTTGATCGTCAGTTTCTCTGTATATTATATAGTCACTACCTTTTCCTCGTACAAGTTCAAGGTCGATCAATCAAAGTTTTCGTAGTTTAACTTTGTAAGTTAAATGTGCAGAGTTGTTTGTCATTTAGAAAGGTTTTGAAAAAATAAAAAATTAAAGCAAGAATTCAATATCACGATGAAAAGGAAAAAGAAAGGCTTAAAATGAGCCGGAAAATGTATGATCAAAAGTTGCTGAATGTAGCATTAAGCTTAGTACAACAAAGTCGTGAAAATACGATCGTCTTATTTTGCCTAAAGTTGAATACTGAGGTTTTTTTTGGCATTGTGAAACGTTTTTATTAAAGTAAAATGGAGTATGAAATGATTTCATGTCACCCTTCAACATTACTTAAACTAAATATTTTGAGAAAATGTAAATTATCTATGAAATTGGACATCTGAAACTGGCGAAATAAAATGTTCACCGTCACACGCTATGACGTTCGATCAACGCATGCGTAGTACAAATTGGACATCTCAAACTTGTGGACATCTCAAACTACTACACTACACCGGCACTATTGGACTTTTTTATTGATTGATATATGTTTCTATACTCAAGACTTTTGACGGTTCGATATATATATATATAATATATAGATGATTAGAAAATGAACAATTTCACATACAGTCTGTTTCGTAGTAGATTCGCTACCACTCGTCAGGAGAACAAGACGGTTTGGTTTGAAATATTGCTATGCATGCACGTGGACACAGTAACTACACAAGGTGAATTAGATGTCATTTTGTTGGAGAATTTTTCGTGAATGGCGGCACGTGCTGATTAGTTCCGAACGCTTGTTTACGGTTGTTTTTTCAGGGTGGTAAATGATGAAAAACTTTTCCAGGGTACAAAGGTTACATCTTTTTGATATATTGGAGTATGATGATGGGCGTCCAAGAATTTTCCACTTGATCGTATAAGTCTGCGTTGCTATTTTTCAAAGTCCAAATGAATTTACTTAGTTCAGTGCTGTTTTTTAATCTCTCATCTCGAAAAGATTGGCGATGGTTTGCGTATCTAGATTTAAAATTCAGTATCTGTTAGCCCGACGTAGGTTTCTTGTTTGTTATTGGCACTGACTGTGGCCTGGTAAACAATGCTACCGGCCCGACATTCACCATTGAGTGGACAGTCTTGCCTCTGAGTTACATGATTTACAATCATTTACTTTACGGATCGTTCTGATCGCCGCATTATGTGAGCCTATCAGGTTTTTCATCGATGACATAAAGCTTTATGATACTTTGATAGTATTTCTGTTGATGATTGGTCGTAATATATGATCGGGCGTGAAACAGCTATTTAAGAATTGTCTTCCGATGTTGGTTCTCACGTTATTATTAACGTAGGATTAAACCACGTTATTCTGCGTGACCGTTTCCTTTTACTACTTTCCTTAGATTTAGCTGATTCGTCGTATTTCAGTTTCATAGCCACTTTCTGCGAGCGCATTTTGGTAAACATTTAATGCTTTGTTAAATTCCTTTGGTCTAACGAAATAGATGATAATTTAATATGCAAATAATTACATAATCTTTATTTTTTTTCAGTTACTTTTGGATTGCTTTTAGATTCGCAAAGACCGTCATCTCTGTATAGTCCAACGTTCAACTGGCTTCCAAACTCGGAATTAATGAGCGATAGAAGATATAAGCCTACAAGTTTACAACACTCTGCCCCATCGTACGAACCCATGGTAATATCAAATAAGTTGGCTTGGGCATCTTTTTTAATCCATGGCTGGTTGTTACGTATGAGTATGGACTTCTTGGTGTGCATTATCATCTCTAAGTCACTGTTTGAAATATCGTGAAATTGTGAAGCGTATTGTAGAGCGTTTTTGAGTAGTGACTCAGATATAGATGGGTAAAAACCGACAATGTCAAATCAACTAACGATGCTGAATTTTTGTCGGTGATCTTATCGAACCATATAATATAAATATAATTTTGCTGTTATTTAGTTTTATATATTATTTATATATGACTTGTCAACTACCAACTAAAACTATAACATTCTAGATAAGAAACTAGTAAAATAGAGACAAAAAATTCTCCTACCTTCCATCTTATTTAATCCTTCCCCTTCTTCTAAAATCTCC
The DNA here is from genome assembly GCA_030562195.1 of Nipponacmea schrenckii. Lineage (NCBI taxonomy): Eukaryota > Metazoa > Mollusca > Gastropoda > Lottiidae > Nipponacmea > Nipponacmea schrenckii. The sequence continues at coordinate 11,679,486 of JAUJPP010000007.1, read as the reverse complement.
ATAATCTTCTTCGTGTCTAAAAAATAAAACAAACATTGTATCGGTTAAAGGTTGTGATTGTTTTTAAAAACAAGAATATATTTAATCCTTGAACGACATTTAGAAGTATCACAGCACATTAATAGACAACAATTATTATGGATATAGACTTCTATTTATTAATACAAACACAACGTTTCATTACACATACAGGTAACGTTATCAAGTGATAAACCATAACAAGGTACAATAACTATATATGTATATCTTGGAAGCCAAACTTAACAACTCAGTAAAACAAACTTAATTATAAGGGATTACCAATGATTAAAGGTGCTCCGTTAAATAATTATAAGATCAAATAGATTTACAGCAATGTAGATTAGAGCACATTATGATTGGATGGACAGCAATAACAGTAAGGCTGGATGAGCTAGTGAATGAGGATTATTAATAACAACAAGAATCATACAATTTCCCAACAGTCGCTTATGTAGTGGCCAGTATCTCTGTTCATGTTTGGTTTATTTCTCTTAATTTCAATGGCTTCTCTGATAGTTCTATTTTTCCATTTTGGGAGATTGGTAGCTAATATAGTGGGTTTAGACCAATTTATACTGTGGGTCGGGTTATTTTTTATATGTTCTGCAATGGCTGATTTAAGATATTCCCCTTTCTGTGTCGCTGTTTTATGCTCTTTCATTCTGACAGATAATGGTCTGGATGTCTCCCCAATATAGCTTCCATTACAGCTGCAATGTACTTCATATACAATATCTCGAGGGTCTGAGGTTGGTTTACCTAATCGGCCATTGGCTTTAAGTAATGTCTGTAGGGTTTTACCACTGCTGAATATGACGTCTATATCAGTTTCCCTCTGGATAAACCGTTTGATCTGGTAACTGAGCGGGCCAATAAACGGGATCTTAATAGTTAAAGGTCTGGCGTTCTTTATGGATTGTGGTGGCTTGCAGGTATGAGTCAGGGTCTGCTTAATTGTTCTGTCAACTAGTTTCTGTGGGTAGTCATTATTGGTAATTAATGCTTTCCTGATGTGATTAATTTCAGTTCTTAAGTTTTCTTCATTGTTGCAAATAACTTTTGCTCTTCTGGTTAAGGTTGTTATTATGCCTGTTTTAATTTGACGGTGATGATTGGATTGGTTATTAACATATTGGTCTGTATGGGTCGGCTTTCGGTAAACTGTAGTGTTGAGTTCTTCTCTTCTTTTGATATGTATATCCAAGAATGGTAGTTTCTGCTCTTCATCTTCTCTTTCCATGGTGAATTGAATCCTAGGTTCTATGGAATTCAGATGACGAAGTAGTATGAGCGGGTCATTCTGAGGGTTAATCATGGTGAACACATCATCAACTTTTCTATACCAGCAGTATGGTTGGATTGGTGACGTTTCTAGGGCTTGCTTCTCAAATCCTGCCATGTACAATTCTGTAAGGATTGGACTGAGTGGTGATCCCATAGGTAATCCATTAGTCTGTTCAAAAAGGTCGGTTTTCCATGTAAAATACGTTGAGTTGATGCTGGCCTCGGTCAGTTCAACTATGCTGTCAACACTTAAGTTTGTATGTAATTTAGATATATCTTGTTCTAAAATTTCCCTTAATGATTTCAAGGCCTCAGTACGGGGGATACTTGTAAATAAGTCAACAACGTCGTAACTAACTAACTGCCCTATGATGAGTTCAGATTCTAGTTTGGCACATAAACTCCCTGAGTCTTTGACATAAGATGGCACTTCTTTACCGAGTGGAGCTAATAATTTAGACACATATTTAGCAGTATTATAAAACACTGTTCCACGGGAACACACTAGCAGTCTTGCTTTAACTGGATTTTTATGGATTTTCATTTGGGCTTTAGCATAGGGTGCACTGGGGTGAGATATGTTTAGTTGTTCATACAGGGATTTATCAATCTGGTTTTCTTCTTTAAGTCTTTTCAAAATGGCTTTAAGTTTCCTGTCGAGTTTATTGGTGGGATCTTTGTTTAGTTTCTTATATGTGGTTTGGTCGGAAAGTGTTGTGCTTATAAGTCTTTCAAGTTCATCTGTGTCCATTATGACTGTCGCTTTCCCCTTATCGGCATTTACTATGGTGATGTCTTGGTTATTCTTTAGTTCTTTTATAGCTTTCATTTCGTTTTTGGTCAGGTTTGGTTTGTTGGTCTTTGGTTTGGTTAGCATTCTTTGGATTTGGGATCTTAGGTAGTTGATTTTTCCCCCTGGTGCTAGTTGTTGTAAACCTTGCTCAATATTCACAATAAATGTATCGCTTGGTATGGTATTCTGTGTGGGGATGAATTTCAAACCTTTGGCCAGTAAGCTGATCTGATCTTCAGTTAGTTGGGTGGATGAACATATAAAAAATAACCCGACCCACAGTATAAATTGGTCTAAACCCACTATATTAGCTACCAATCTCCCAAAATGGAAAAATAGAACTATCAGAGAAGCCATTGAAATTAAGAGAAATAAACCAAACATGAACAGAGATACTGGCCACTACATAAGCGACTGTTGGGAAATTGTATGATTCTTGTTGTTATTAATAATCCTCATTCACTAGCTCATCCAGCCTTACTGTTATTGCTGTCCATCCAATCATAATGTGCTCTAATCTACATTGCTGTAAATCTATTTGATCTTATAATTATTTAACGGAGCACCTTTAATCATTGGTAATCCCTTATAATTAAGTTTGTTTTACTGAGTTGTTAAGTTTGGCTTCCAAGATATACATATATAGTTATTGTACCTTGTTATGGTTTATCACTTGATAACGTTACCTGTATGTGTAATGAAACGTTGTGTTTGTATTAATAAATAGAAGTCTATATCCATAATAATTGTTGTCTATTAAGAATATATTTATCTATATATATATCACTTGTCAGCCTCCAACTAAAACTATAAAATTCTAGATAAGAAACTAGTAAAATAGATACAAATAATTCTCCTACTTTCCATCTTCTTTAATTCTCTCTCCTCTATACTCTCCAATATCTTCTTCTTCTCTTCTGAAAAATAAAACAAACATTGTATCAGTTAAAGCTAGTGATTGTTTTTATAACAAGTGATATATATATCACTTGTCAGCCTCCAACTAAAACTATAAGATTCTATAAAACATACAAACTATATGGATATACTATTTCTTGGATTTATTACACTCAACGTTTCACATACACTTACAGGTAGCGTTTTCAAGAGAAATAACTAACAATTAACAAAATTATAACAAACTCAAGTATAAATACTAACTCGCAGTGAAACCATACCTTATATTAAAATGAAAGAAGCCATAAAAGATGAGAGACGTAATTAACAGGAACCACAATAAAGGATTAAAGGATAGATAAGGTTCAGAGATAACGGATTAAGATTCAAAGCTAACGGATTAAGGTTCAAAGATAACGGATAAAGATTCAAAGCTAACGGATTAAGGTTCACAGATGACGGATTAAGGAGGAATAATTACAAAATTTGTTCCCATAACTTTGGTATGAAATAGCCTGAGTCCCTATTTAATTCTGGTTTATTTTTCATAATTTCGATGGCTTCCCTGAGTTTCCTATGTTTCCAATTGTGGTTGGTCGCCAATACTGTAATATTGTCCCATCTAATTCTGTGTCTTTTGTCTTGAAGATAATGCTCCGCTACTGCTGATTCTTCGGATCTGTGTTTATCGCAGGCAGTTCTGTGCTCCTTGATTCTTTTCGAGAGGGGCCTTGACGTTTCACCAATATAAGATTTTTGACAACTGCATTTGATTTGGTAGATGGCACCTCTGGGGTCTACAGGGGTTTTTCCAGTCTTCCGTCCGCTTGAAGCAAATTTTTGAGGGATTTTATAAGATTCTAGATAAGAAACTAGTAAAAAAGATAAAAATAATTCTCATACCTTCTGTCGTCTTTAATTCTTCCTCCTCTAAATCCTCCAACATCCTCTTCTTGTCTTCTGAAAAAATAAAACAAACATTGTATCGGGTAAAGTTAGAGATTGTTTTTATCTGTTTTTCTTGTCAAGTTCCAACTTGCAGTAACTATAAAAAGTTACAATTTCATCGCCGAAAATTTAAATACATTATTTAAAATCATTTTGTTCAATTTGGCACCTTGCTCAATGTATTCATATCACCGTAACTGCAGTGGGTCCATCGTTCATAGCTTATATTTCCACTGTCTATATTATTATTTTTACCGAGTTTCCGATCGAAAGGTTCGCCGGTAGTGAATTTTAGTTTAAGCATACGCTATAAAAAAAAAAGTCCCTAACATTCCACTTCAACTAAAAAAAAAAAAAATATGTTTATTTTTCTTTTATATTGAAATGATATATAAATCTTGACATCATTTTAATAAAATGTACAAATAACAAACAAAAATTGCCATGTGACCACGAGAAAAAAAGATCGTCATTGAACCAATATGGCGGCTAGTAAACAAAAATATCAACGATTGATAAGACTAAACGATAGCCTATCATTAAAAAATGTGAATCAACATGGGTAAAATTGAAACAAGTTAAAAAAAAGTGTGTTTTGCTTCTGTGATATAATTTATACGTTTGGACCCTTGACGTTTGAATTCGAAGTGTAGTTTGTGAACGTAGAAATTTTTCTAAAAACCTGGCCTGGGTATGTGGAGCTTACCATTGACATAGTTTGGGAATTAATTTGTTGTGGGTTGACACCAGATGCCGAAAATTGATCCTAGCAAACTTTCCGTTTTTAAAAATTTCAATTTCCATCTTGATTTAATCCATAAAATATTGACCTTGTCAAAAACTCTATCTACTTCACAGCAGACGACAAACTGTAGCAGGCCTTACAGTATGGTGGGTCATGTTCTTGTATTCCTACGCACTCAGGAATGTAAGCACGTGTCTCATTGCAGTTGACGTGAATTTGAATGCGTTTCTTGTAAAAGGGTTTATTACGAGAAATACAGTGAGAGAGGAAATATTAAGAAATATTCCAGCACACTAATCATACGAGAGTTTGTCATATATTACTTGAAGCAAAGAAGTATTTTACCTTTAAAGTGGATGAGAGAACACCGGCGAAAAGTGTTCAAGTACAAAAGAGCCTTTAAGCTGCGGGGCAAAATGTCGATAGCCACGCCCACTGTTTAATTTAAAATAATCAATATATATATATATCAGCTACTAACTTATATTCTAAGATACTAGTATATATATAAAATATATTCTCCTACCATATATATATATATCAGCTACTAACTTATATTCTAAGATACTAGTATATATATAAAATATATTCTCCTACCATCTATCAGCTTTAAGGTTCTCCACTCTAAATTGGCAATCATCTTCTTCTTCCGTTCTGAAAAATAAAACAAACATTGTATCAGTTAAAGCTAGTGATTGTTTTTATAACAAGAATATATTTATCTATTTGTATATCTATATCACTTGTCAGCCTCCAACTAAAACTATAAGATTCTAGATAAGATACTAGTCAAATAGATACAAAAAAATTCTCCTTCTTTTAAGCTTTAATTCCACTCAAATAAAATTTAACAAAAGCAATTATCTAACTATACCAAAAACGGGATAGAGAAAGCGAAACAAATTGATTTAGATTCATTAAGTACACCTAGAGTAAAAACAACATCGGATTGTATTCCCTTTATTTTACAATCCAACCCAAAAGAAATTTTTTCTTACAATTTTTAATAGTAAAGATATATAATCTTAAATTATAATGTTAGTAAATGTTTTGGTGGAGTCAAATTCATCATATTAGTAATAGACATCCCTCTAATTTGAAAAAAAATATTAAAGGAGCCCAGGCTTTATTTGCTTCGGACAATCATCCGACAGCCTCAAACACATGAAATCTTTTGGTTAGCTAATCAGAAATAGTCTACAGAGCTTACCTTTGAAATTTGAGCCTTCAAATCCATGTGTATCCATAATTATCCGTGTTTGAAAAATCATAATGTCCTAAGAAATTACGAACGTCCCGCCATATTGGAAAACGATTCGTCTTGATAATCAAAGAGTTATCCTTCCCGTCGTGCAATAGCGGTTATCTATATAAACAGACTACAACGCATTTTTCAATTGTAGACTTTGTCAACAGGACACACAATTTTCAGACTGACTGGAGACCAGCCGCGTAAAGCACGGAAAAAAAATGAAAAGTGAAATTTTTTGTTTGAGGTATATTTCAAAGTATTTTGCGATTTTCTTAGAGCTTGAGTATTTCTGAGGACTGTTTAAATGTAACAAAGGCCCAAAACGACCCCTAAAAATCAAGCCTGGGCCTCTTTAACAAGTGCCCAATATTCTAATAAAAATACAACATACTCCACATCTTGCTGTTGAAAATTGTACACTGTTTAATCCAATGTGAAGAACGAATTTGCCCCATATGTAAGATAGAAATTTGATTGCCGAATCAACGAAATCTGGCTTTATTCATAAAGTATGTTGCAAGCCTTTTCTAACTGTTCAAATATTGTATTTCGTCTTTACTACTTATGGTTCACATTTTTCTATTTTCGCCATGTTGATGTACTATAATTGTAATGTTTCTGACCTCATGCAACACTGTACCTGAGAGTACAATACTAAAAACGAAAACTATAACATGCTAGATAAGAAACTAATAAAAAAATATAAAATATTCTCCTACCTTCCATCTTCTCTAATTCTTTCTTCTCTAAACTCTCCAACATGTTTTTCTTTTCTTCTGAAAAATAAAACAATATCTATACTTCTAAATGTCATTCAAAGATTATAATATCTATACTTCAGTATACTACCGCTACCGGAAATGATGATCCAAAAAATGAGATTTTTTTTTTATATTGTGACCCCACAAACACTAGTCTGACTCACATGGCTCGAGAGTCAACTCAGTGACCCACACTGTCCAGTAGCGGGCCTTTAGGTAAGCTTACATATCGTCCATATAAGCCATATTGCCCCTACTTCAGTATACTACCGCTACCGGAAATAATGATCCCAAAAATAGCTTTTGTTATAGTGTGACCCACAGACACTGACGATGACTCACATGGCTCGAGAGTCACCGCACTGACCCACACTGTCCAGTAGCGGGCCTTTAAGTAAGCTTACATATCGTCCATATAGGCCATATAGCCCCTACTTCAGTATACTACCGCTACCGGAAATAATGATCCCAAAAATTAGATTTTGTTATAGTGTGACCCACTGACGATGACTCACATGGCTCGAGAGTCACCTCACTGACCCACACTGTCCAGTAGCGGGCCTTTAAGTAAGCTTACATATCGGTGATATAAACAATGTAGCCCCTTCTTCAGTATACTACCGCTACCGAAATTGATAATTTAAAAACACTGTCAATGACTCAAAAGACTCGAGAGTCACCACACTGTCCAATACTGTCCAGTAGCGGGCCTTAAAGTAAGCTTACATATCGCCTATATAAGCCATATAGCCCCTACTACCGCTACCGGAAATAATGATCCCAAGAATTAGATGAACATGAATTGTCATTTCACCTACCGGTACCTGTTTTGGCAAACAGCTAGGGGCCTGACACATCGTTTACTTTTGTCTATTTCGAATTTGGAGTTGTGAAACGAATATATTGTCCATAAAACAAATAATTTGAATTATATTTGAATGTTATTAACTTGGTACGAAAAGTCACATAAATTGTCTCAAGTTAGTGTGTATTAGTACGAAACAACTCTTTTATTTACTCTCTAACTTTATTCATTTTAAAATTGAAGTTATCCTTTTTTCGACATTCGAACATTATTTATGAAAAGAGCGACAATTGTACTTACAAAAAAAATCGATTTAGGGTAGTAAAAATGGTCCAATTGCGATGAAATTTGGTGTGAACATTCAGAATATGTCCTTAACATGACCCTTGTGTCTTTTAGTGGATAAACTATTAAAATCATCGAGAGGTACATAAGTGAAGTAGCGCATCATTGCCATCTTTGTTCCATATGATATAACAATCATCGAGATACCTTTTCCAGTTACTCATTAGATTCTGGCTAAATTCTTCACCGAATTCCCTATTAACCTTTTTATATAGTAATCCTTATTCATTTTTATATAGTGTTTCTTCTAAAAATCCAAAGCGTAAGGTGGCGTATGTTGGTACCATTTTTGTTCCCATGGCTGTGTCTTTAATTGATGGAAGTATTTGCCATTAAACATAAATACATTATTCTTTAAAACCAAGTAGGTCGCCTCCAATAAAATATGTATACATATATCACTAGTCAACTACCAACTAAATCTATAAAATTCTAGATAAGAAACTAGTAAAATAGATACAAATAATTCCCCAACCTTCCATCTTCTTTAATTCTTCCTTCTCTATACGCTCCAACATCTTCTTCTTGTCTCCTGAAAAATAAAACAAACATTGTTTCAGCTAAAGTTAATAATTGTTTTTATAACAAGACAATAGTTGTTTATATCTGTATTTCGTGTCAAGTTCCAACTTTCAGTTTTTCCAAAATTTAATAAAAAGTTACAGTATCAATTTCAGCGGCGGAAATTTTAGTACATTATTTAAAATCATTTTGTTGAAGATTGTCTGCTCTATGGAAACTCTTTTGACTTATAAATTAAAGGGGTTGTTTTAATTAGATCCATACAGAAGTTTTCTAACATAACAAAACAATAACCCACTTAAACATATAAAATAGTTTTGGGTTCATAGAGTCTTGAGTTAATATTTAAGGGGCGTATTTAGTGAAATTTTGGTGTAAGATTTTTATAAATATAAAAAACAATTTTGAATTCAAACAAACTGGCAATTGAAAACTGACTATTGAAATTCCATATTATTTTTAACTTTGTAAACAGTAAATGACTTACTCTTACGTCTCTTGTGTCTGATAATCATAATAACCAGTAAAATAACAGCTATAACAATAACAATAACTGCAATAACCAGTAAATACACATACACATCATCGTTTTGTTTGTTGTCATCAGTTTCTGAAAAAGATCAGATCTATATTGTATTCAAGGGTAGAATAAATAGTAATAGAAACTATACAAATCAGATCTATAATGTATTTAAGGGTAGAATGAATAGTAATAGAAACGATACAAGTCAGATCTATATTGTATTCAAGGGTAGAATAAATAGTAATAGAAACTATACAAATCAGATCTATAATGTATTTAAGGGTAGAATGAATAGTAATAGAAACTATACAAGTCAGATCTATATTGTATTCTAGGGTAGAATAAATAGTAATAGAAACTATACAAGTCAGATCTATATTGTATTCAAGAGTAGAATAAATAATAACAGAAACTATACAAGTCAGACCTATATTGTATTCTAGGGTAGAATAAATAGTAATAGAAACTATACAAGTCAGATCTATATTGTGTTCAAGGGTAGAATAAAAAGAAATAGAAACTATACAAGTCAGACCTATATTGTATTCAAGGGTAGAATAAATAATAACAGAAACTATACAAGTCAGACCTATATTGTATTCTAGGGTAGAATAAATAGTAATATAAACTATACAAGTCAGATCTATATTGTATTCAAGGGTAGAATAAATAGAAATAGAAACTATACAAGTCAGACCTATATTGTATTCAAGGGTAGAATAAATAATAACAGAAACTATACAAGTCAGACCTATATTGTATTCTAGGGTAGAATAAATAGTAATATAAACTATACAAGTCAGATCTATATTGTATTCAAGGGTAGAATAAATAGAAATAGAAACTATACAAGTCAGACCTATATTGTATTCAAGGGTAGAATAAATAATAACAGAAACTATACAAGTCAGACCTATATTGTATTCTAGGGTAGAATAAATAGTAATAGAAACTATACAAATCAGATCTATATTGTATTTAAGGGTAGAATGAATAGTAATAGAAACTATACAAGTCAGATCTATATTGTATTCAAGGGTAGAATAAATAGTAATAGAAACTATACAAGTCAGATCTATATTGTATTCAAGGGTAGAATAAATAGTAATAGTAACTATACAAGTCAGATCTATATTGTATTCAAGGGTAGAATAAATAATAACAGAAACTATACAAGTCAGACCTATATTGTATTCTAGGGTAGAATAAATAGTAATAGTAACTATACAAGTCAGATCTATATTGTATTCAAGGGTAGAATAAATAATAACAGAAACTATACAAGTCAGACCTATATTGTATTCTAGGGTAGAATAAATAGTAATAGTAACTATACAAGTCAGATCTATATTGTATTCAAGGGTAGAATAAATAATAACAGAAACTATACAAGTCAGACCTATATTGTATTCTAGGGTAGAATAAATAGTAATAGAAACTATACAAGTCAGATCTATATTGTATTCTAGGGTGGAATAAATAGTAATAGAAACTATACAAGTCAGATCTATATTGTATTCTAGGGTAGAATAAATAGTAATAGAAACTGTACAAGTCAGATCTATATTGTATTCAAGGGTAGAATAAATAGTAATAGTAACTATACATGTCAGATCTATATTGTATTCTAGGGTAGAATAAATAGTGATAGTAACTATACATGTCAGATCTATATTGTATTCTAGGGTAGAATAAATAGTAATAGAAACTATGCAAGTCAGACCTATATTGTATTCTAGGGTAGAATAAATAGTAATAGAAACTATACAAGTCAGATCTATATTGTATTCAAAGGGGAGAATAAATAGTAAAAGTAACTATACAAGTCAGATCTATATTGTATTCAAAGGGGAGAATAAATAGTAATAGAAACTATCAAGTCAGACCTATATTGTATTCAAAGGGGAGAATAATAGTAATAGAAACTAACAAGTCCGATCTATATTGTATTTAAAGGGGAGAATAAATAGTAATAGAAACTATACAAGTCAGACCTATATTGTATTTAAGGGTAGAATAAATAGTAATAGAAACTATACAAGTCAGACCTATATTGTATTTAGGGTAGAATAAATAGTAATAGAAACTATAAAAGTCAGACAAAATTGTATTCAGGGTAGAATAAATATAATAGAACTATACAAGTCAGATCTATATTGTATTAAGGGTAGAATAAATAGTAATAGAAACTATACAAGTCAGACCTATATTGTATTTAAGGGTAGAATAAATAGTAATAGAACTATACAAGTCGACCCATATTGTATTTAGGGTAGAATAAATAGTAATAGAAACTATACAAGTCAGACCTATATTGTATTAAGGGTAGAATAAATAGTAATAGAACTATACAAGTCAGACTATATTGTATTCAAAGGGGAGAATAAATAGTAATAGAAACTATAAAGTCAGATCATATTGTATTCAAAGGGGAGAATAAATAGTAATAGAAAATATACAAGTCAGACCCATATTGTATTCAGGGTAGAATAAATAGTAATAGAAACTATAAAAGTCAGACTATATTGTATTTAGGGTAGAATAAATAGTAATAGAATATACAAGTCAGACTATATTGTATTCAAAGGGGAGAATAAATAGTAATAGAAACTATACAAGTCAGACTATATTGTATTCAAGGGTAGAATAAATAGTAATAGTAACTATACAAGTCAGACCCATATTGTATTCAGGGTAGAATAAATAGTAATAGAAACTATACAAGTCAGACCCATATTGTATTCAGGGTAGAATAAATAGTAATAGAAACTATACAAGTCAGACTATATTGTATTCTAGGGTAGAATAATAGTAATAGAAACTATAAAGTCAGACCCATATTGTATTCAAAGGGGAGAATAAATAGTAATAGTAATATACAAGTCAGATCTATATTGTATTCAAGGGTAGAATAAATAGTAATAGAAACTATACAAGTCAGACCTATATTGTATTCAAGGGTAGAATAAATAGTAATAGAAACTATACAAGTCAGACCTATATTTCATTGTATTCAAGGGTAGAATAAATAGTAACAGAAACTATACAAGTCAGACCTATATTGTATTCAAGGGAAGAATAAATAGTAATAGAAACTATACAATAGTTAAATAATTAAAGATCGAGGGCAATAACTCATTATAATATTTTCGATTAGTCTGATTTTTTAATAGGGTACATCCTTGGGTGATTACAAAAGCGCAAATTAATTTTCGTCAAAGTCCACCAAGAAACCAGCTGTCCATCGTATCCATAAAGAATTCAAAAAACAAGGGCAATAACTAATAGAAAATATTTTTCGATTGGTCTGATTTTTAATAGGATTCATCCTTGAGTGATTACAAACACTCACACCAAATTTCATTAAAATCCATCCAGAAACCAGTTCTCTATCGTGTCCACAAATAATTCAAGAACATAGGCAGACGCGTTTTTAAGAACAAGGGCGATAACTCATGTAAAATATGTTTCGATTAATCTGATTTTCAAAAGGGTACATCTCTGGTTTATGACAAAAACTCACACCAAGTTTTGTCAGCATCTATTAAAACCCCACCTCCACAAACAATTCAAGTACAAGGGCTATAACTCATAGAAAATATTTTTCGATTGGTCTGATTTTAAATAGGCTTTATCCTTGGGTGATTACAAAGACTCACACCAAGTTTCGTCGAAATCCATCATGAAATCAGCTCTCTATCGTGTCCACAACTATTTTGGACAGACAGACAGGCGCACGGAGGGACAGATGGACAGACATGGGCGACGACTATATACGCCCACATTAATGTGTAGGCGTATAAAAAGTAATTGAAAATATTGTTTTTAATACCTAATTTATTTAAGCAGTAGAAACTAGTTCTGGATATTGCCAATCGTGCCACAATACGATACGTATCTCGATACAAGGGCCACGATACAATACATATCGTGATATGTGGTAATAGAAAGAAAGTAGCACTTTTTTCTCCAAACAAGCTCTCTATCGTGTCCGCAAACAGTTCAAGAACAAGGGCAATAACTCAAAGAAAATATTTTTCGATTGGTCTGATCACTTGGTCTGGGTTCATCCTTGAAGACTCATACCAAATTTCACTAAAATCCATCCAGAAACCAGCTCTCTATCGTGTCCACAAACAATTCAACCTGTTTTCCTAAACTTAACTGATATAAAACCCAAAGTGATAGCTGTCCAAGGAACTTTTGTCCTGGGAACGGTATATGAAGTTCAAATGCAGAACATTTTATTGATTGATTAGTTTGTTTTTTTTAGTTTGTTTTGATAAAACCTCCTTATATTATGTTCTTTGTCTTGATGGTGATTTATCATTTATTTATACACAATAAGTATTTCGTTTGTCCAATACCCAACCTAATATCCTTTCTCGAAATTTCTTTTATATTTGAAAATAAGATCTCCTCTTTAAAACTTTGCCTTAGTATCTACATTTTTTATTTCATTTTCAAATTTTACAGGGAAGAAGGTATTTTCTTGAGATTTTGACTAGATTCCAGTGGAGAAACACCGATGGAAAAAGGAATTTATTATTATTTATCATTTTTGAGACTTTAGCTATATGATAATTTAGATTTAAGAGTTCTGTTTAATCTTTACTCCCCCCTAGTTATGAGTGCTGTAAATTTCAAACACAAGTGATTTTACGTTTCTATTATAAAATTCTGTTCCTTCATCAACCCATAATTTCTGTGGGTTTTCTATCTTTCATGATCGCTTCAAAAGGATGTTTAACGGTTAGACTTGTCTTGCTTTTAGAGGAATAATCTAAACATATCTTGTATATAAATCTATAACTGTTACACAATATTTGTAACCTCTTTCAGGGTTATATTAATTAAATCAGCTGACCATATATCATCTTTGGCGAATACTTGAACTTTTTTAACGTTTTGCTGAATTCTTTATGAATTTTATCTGTCAATCCCATACCCAATTTCATTTTTGTTACTAGCAGTTATAAACAACGCTGTTTGGTATTTTTCGTTGAAGGTTAGATTTGGAATATTTTTAAGTTCGATTATCATTTGATTGTCTGCTTCGTATCTAAACTTTATGTCTTTAATTCTGTATAATATATCGTGTTTTGATGCAGCAGCATCAACGTGTTCTGGTTTTCGTCTAATATTAAACCTAACCTTGTACCAGGTCCAGTGTAATTATAGCCGGAGGATATTTTTCTCTGGGCGACTTAGACCATGGAAAACTGGAAAGAGAAGCTAATGATTTAAGAACATCTCAACTAAAATTAGTTTTAGGACTGCAATTATCATTGACATTTTTAACCTAAAACTTTAAGCCTCTTGTTCAATTAATCTTCTGTTTCGTAGTTCTTCTTCTGTGATTTAATCTTTATAAAGAAATATCTCCAGGTTTAAGGAGTAACCCATGTCTTTCAAGTAGAAACAAACATGTCCCTTTATATCTGAATTCATTATTTTAAAAGTAACTTTATGAAAAAAAACAACAGATAAGCCTGTTTCCAATCAATTCAACAAGGAAAACCGTTTAAAAGACGATATTATTATTGACGGCTTAGTAATTGACGAAATGTCGTCTAGCTCGAGAAACCCATTGGCTTGAGACACTAAATAAAGCAAGATTTATGTTCGAATGTGTTATTTTGTTTCACTGGAAAAACTGATATTTTTAAGCTCCTACCTTTAACACTAAGAAAAAAGCCCTTCCTGACTTCTCCGTGAATGTTTTTAATCAGACAGACGTAAACACCTTCATGAGAACTGTTGATGTTTACAATTACCAAATCATGTTCAAAAGTATTCTCTGTTCTGTAAAGCGAACCACTTGATTTCAGGTCTTGAAAATCTTTTTCCCAAATTACTTTGCAATGTGGATGACATTTAGCTGAACATCTTACTTCAAAATCTTTATTTTTATTTACAGTTATCTTCCTTTGATCTGGCTCTAGTTTCACATCAATTGGTTTAACTAAAAAATTAGTAGACAATTTAACTAAAACAGTAAATTTGGTAGAAAATGAAAATGTCGTCTGAAAGTAGGCCTATGTCACTTGTCACAGCCTCTTGCAATATGTAGGCCTATCGGTTACCGTCCTACTTTCGAATCAACGTTGACCATATTAAGGTTGATAAGTAACATATTTTAAAGTTTAATTTCAACTAACATTTATTATATAATTGTTTAGTACAGTTTTTTTTTTATATTCTGTCGTCTCCTGTTGTAAACAAGAGCCACGTTCCACCAGAGGGCATTGGTAGCGTCAGTTTCACATGTGTGACTGCCGCCATTTTTCTACAAGTTAACTAAAGCTACTAATTTTCCATCATTTTGTAATGTTTATGGATAAAATTTTTAAATTGGCGAAACGTAATCCTATATTTTGTTGTTGATATTTTATTTTGATTTAGTTTATAGTACATCCGACTATCTAGTAATTTCTTGGCAAGTCTTTAGCTACAGATATTAAAGATACAAACACATTTGTCGGCCAGGTTTTGAAAGTAGTAAGCTTCCAAAATGTGTCATACAAGTGTAGAAAAAAATAAGTAATATAGTAATGTATTGTCGACACAGACTGTCGTCCTCAACATTCTGAATACAACACTTACATTCAGGTTGAACTATAAAGTTTTCATTCTCAAAGACATTATTACACTCTTCAATATTCAAAACTGAAAAAGAAAATGGAAAATTATATAAAAAAGAACATTTTACGAGTTAGAAAGAAGGCAGATTTCAGATTAGTTTTATACGCTCACATTATCTTAACTTTGAGTGAGTGTTTGAAAACACCAAAGGATGTAACCTATTGAAGATCAGAGAAATCGAAAAATATATAGTATTTATATAGAGTTATTGCCCTTGTTTTGAAATTCTCGTTAACATTCTACAATGTGCAATTCTTGACGGATTTTGATGAAACTTTGTTTAAGATTATATTATAACCTATTGAAAATGAGCGAAATCGAAAAATGTTGTGTATGAGTTATTCCCCGTGTTCTTGAAACGCGTTCAATTTTAGCTCGTAAACGATTTAGAAAATTGGATTGATGGATTTTGACGAAACTTGGCATGAGTATTTGTAAGTAAAAATGAACCCTATTTAATATGAATTATTGCCCTTGCTCTTTAAAACGTGTTTGATCTTTGGCTCATAAACGCTCTACTTGGCACAATTCTTTACGGATTTTAACGAAACTTGCTGAAATTGTTATAACCCATAATATGAACTATATTGGAAATGAAAAATATCAAAATTAATTAATTTGAATAATTGCCTTTGTTTTTTTAGACGAAACTTGATATTTTTTTTAGAACCCTTTTGAAAATCAAAAGCACCGAAAAATATTTATATTTAGAGGTCGTCCATGGACATGAATCATTACGTTATCAGTCATTTCGTATAATCAGGTTGTTACCGTGGTCGATTCGTCTTACTTCCGGAATTTCCGGATATTTATTTTTTTCAGATTTGAGCGATAGATTTTAGAAGATGTCATATCAAAATGAGATTATTTTTGTATCATGGATTTGTCGGACAAACAACGTCGATATAGCTGAAAATACTGTAGACGAATCGGCCACGATAACAACTTGATTATACGAAGTGACTGATGGCGTAATGATTCATGTCCACGCACGACCACTTCCGTTCTGATTCGAACAGGTAATGGAAAAAATACGAAATTATTTTTGAAATATAATTGAAATAACTGGATTTAATGATACGTGGATAGTAAGAAAAGACCACACCAAGGGTTCTGGTTTCAACGGTTTATTAGATATAAACTAAAACCCCTAAAGAGGGTTTTTGCTAGCTATAGCCAGACTATCAAAGGTGAAGTACCTTCTATCTGGCAATCACTGGAATTTGAATACAAGTAACTTATAGAACTTCCATACATAATCCAATATCAAAACTGTAATAATCTAAAACTGACTAATTCTATAAATCTATATAAAAGTACTGTGCAATATAGGAAAACTGAAATAGTTGAACCTATTGCTTCAAACTCTATGGTACAAGTGTCCAAACATTCCCTGGTTGCCAATCACCTGACTATAAAAATACTCAGGTTCAAAGGGTTAAAATAAGACAAGAAATCAAAAGTGAGAAAGAACTCACTTTAACTTAAGATAGTGGATAGAAAATAGGATAGAAACAAGATAGCTAAAGTCAGTGAGGTGGAACATATTATCTTACATTTGAAATTAGTATTGGTGACTATAAAGTATTTCCAAAATAAAATCACTCTCCCACATTAACGTACGTGATTTCAAACAAAAGTGACTGATTCGTGAAGAAGGATTATTGGACGACTGGATTCAGCCACCGTGACAAAGGGTAGTGCTTTATTTATTACAAATTCATTGGAATTCCGGAGGTGAGTGCTTTACAACAACCGCTGGGAGTTGCGGCGCTTCACTATGTACCTCTCGATGAAATTCGGTGTGAACATTCAGAATAATGTCCTTAATATGACCCTGGTGTCTTTTAGTGAATAAACTATTAAAATCATCGAGAGGTACATAAGTGAAGTAGCGCCGTAGTTGCTTACCTTATATATATTTATATTATGATATTATGATAGTATCACGATCATTGACCCCGAGAACCTGTGCATTATTTATGTAAATGAAATGACAACAGTCATACTTTAGGTAAGATAGGTTGTGGGATGAGCATTATATTTACAATTTTACTCTATACACTTTCCATAAGAAATGTCCACTAACACTTCATTGTCTAATCTCAAAATGAATTATACAGGTCATTTAAAAAGATCTTCCCTTAATAAAGATATATACATCACCTTTCTCGTAATATTTTGTGGTTTTTAGTTTCTGATAACAAGGGGGATAATCTGTGGCCAGACATGTAAAGTTACCACCATTATGGTCTACAGTCACGTTAATTTGAGATAAAATTGGATCCATATCAGTCATTCTCAATCCATTTTTATACCACACTGTATACATGAACAGTGGGCAATCTCCTATACTGGTTGAAACACTGTGACATTCAAGTTGTATGGTTGCTGTTTGGTTTATGTCTGCTATCAAAACAGGATTTGGTAGAGACCATCCCTGTATTTTGGGTTGGTCTAAAACATAACAATAAATATTGATAAAAACACTTCGATGTTATAAGTGGAGTGAGAGGGAGGGCGAGATATGAGTAATGTGTATAACACTTTAGGAGAATACAGCATCAATTTCGTGCGTCCAAATGAATCAACATAAGTCTTAACGGATTCGATCAAAGAAATTAGTGTAGTCCTTTCCACTTACAGGTAACAATTATTTTATATCATATACCTTCTTCCTTTACAAAACAAAAATCTTTATAGCTGCGTGGACTCTCCCATATTTACAAGCCCAGGTGTTATGTAAGAGTGAGCATGAGCCCCACCCCACACCCATTCTTCATCAAACACCGAACTAAATTAATTGGAACAAAAACGAAAAAAGAATACATTATTATCTACTTTCTGCTCTACATTGTGCATCAATTAGGTCAAATAATTCTCTTGCAAGATATCTCAGAATCTTCATATCTAAACTTACCTGCAATAATCAAAACTTTCCGTCCCAAACGAATTGATCCAAAATCTATCCAATATATTCCAGCATCTTCTTTTTGTAGTTTTGTTTTTTTCACCACGAAGGCATCATTAGTCATGAAGATTTCTGTCAGATTACCGGCAAGATCAGTTGAATTACCATTCCTATAAATTATATCTTCTGTCGTAGAATCCATCTTATTTTTAAAACGAATAATTGAGTCCTCTTTCAAATCTTGATTCTGAATTTTAAGATGAATGAGCCCCATACCATTTCGTTTAGCGACATATTTATCATACTCGTCTCTAAGGTCAGAAAGTGTAAAAGTTAACTCCAGTTCCTTCGCATGTCGACCTACAATTATTTCTGTTTTCTTGCATTCTTCACTGCCAACTAGAAAAAAATTATAGAGCATCCTATAAGAAATAGGGTAAAACAGAAATCACCTTAATTCAAACAAAAACCGACAGTAATACTGGCGTCAAGTGGTTTTCCATGTCCCTTTTAGTGTCAAATGAATGTAATCCATTGAAGTATCTACAACAGTTTAATTTCTTATAAAATGCATACGTTACATTATTTTAGCCTTTAAATTAACCCTTATTTTTCGTCTGCCTTTAGTAACATCTGTTTTGTATAGAACTTCTTGAATGAAGTCATCTTTTATACCTCTTCATATAGCCACATAATATTAAATAAATAGTCTTCCCGGTGGAAGGAAGTCAGGTAGAAAGATCCAGCACGGGGAATTGTGGAGTTGACATAAAATATGGTTTACTTTCCATTTTATTTTATAAAATTCAAATGGTACATAAGTAGTAAAATTAACTTACTTTACAATTTTGACTTTTTAAATCCGCATGGCATTTATTAATCTGATTTGTATGACAAAAACCATAGAAGGGCTGATTTCATGTATCTTATTGGAAACTTCATATGCAACATAAATTTGAAATGGAAAAAGTTTATGTGGAGAGGGAATATTTGTTTTGCGAAAAATGTCAATATGAACATGTTTATACTGATTATTGTCTGAAATTTATTGATATTGTCCTAAAAGTTATTGATTATTGTCATAAAGTTTATTGATTATTGTCTAAAAGTTTATTGATTATTGTCCTAAAACTTTGACTGTTATTATTTGTCCTAAAAGTTTTTATTGATTATTGTTTCTAAAAGTTAATTGATTATTGTCCTAAAGTTTATTGATTATTGTCCTAAAAGTTTATTGATTATTGTCCTAAAAGTTTATTGATTATTGTCCTAAAAGTTTATTGATTATTGTCCTAAAAGTTTATTGATTATTGTCCTAAAAGTTTATTGATTATTGTCTAAAGTTTATTGATTATTGTCCTAAAAGTTTATTGATTATTGTCCTAAAGTTTATTGATTATTGTCCTAAAAGTTGATTGATTATTGTCTTACAAGTTTATTGATTATTGTCCTAAAAGTTGATTGATTATTGTCCTACAAGTTTATTGATTATTGTCCTAAAAGTTGATTGATTATTGTCCTAAAAGTTTATTGATTATTGTCCTAAAAGTTTATTGATT
>JAUJPP010000007.1:11643028-11658975 GCA_030562195.1 Nipponacmea schrenckii | reverse complement strand
ATATCCAGGGAGCAGTCAATGCTTATATTAAAGATTCTATTGATAATTTATTACAATTACAGGATAAACCTAGAATCTTGATATTCCATTGTGAATTTTCTTCACAGCGAGCACCTACACTGTAAGTTTTTAACATCTGAAATATATCTCATATAAACGATTGCATGCTATAATCGAAATATACTATATTTAAATAGATTTGTTGCGTATAATATGCAGACTATGCTCGAAAGCATACTCTATGATTTTCTTCTTTCAAATTTACTCGATTGATAATAAAATGAACCAAATATTAGATTAACCTGTTCCCGTGCCTTCTGTTGAATATTGACTACATTAGTAGCAGGCGTCTTTTCAACCACCAAAATCTTTTTTTAAATGTCGGTATTGTTCTTTTTCAGATTGAGATATCTTCGATCACAAGATCGGTTATTAAATAGTGATAATTATCCTAGTCTATATTACCCAGAAGTCTATATTCTAGATGGTGGATATAAAGCTTTTTATGAACAATCACAGGTAAATATATTTTATTTTACTTTGTCAACAAATTTCAAACCTGCTCGTCTTAATAGTATGACAGTGTGATGTTATAGAAACTAATCAGCCCTAGACTCTCCAATAGTAACAGAAGCTTAATTACATTAATCCATTTATTCCTGTTATTACCTTATTCAACTGTCAGCTAAACATTTCATTTTAAACAGCTTTAATCTTTTTATGTTTTAATTGTCTATTGTTTCACTAAATCTTGGATTAATCTATTGTATTTCAATTGGTAATTAATTAATGTCAATGCAGCAATTTTAATATAAATACTGACCGATATGATATGAGAGACATCTTGGATTTACCAGATCAACCATTCAGACGGACTATGCCAATGTATATGGAAATATTGTAACCATTAGTATTTTAACAGGATCAAGTGCATCTTGGATTGGCCAGAACACCTATGCAGACGGACAACGCCGATGTATTTGTAAATATTGTATCCAGATATTATTAAACAGTTTTAAGTTCTTTATCATAGTTTTAGTGTATTTTCTCACTACTACAATTGGTGGAGATCCTACAAGATTCCGGTACCCTCAAAAGAAAAGCGAGTAAGTGTACCCCCTACAATAGAAGAACAGTTATGGAAAGTATCATTCCCAGAAAGGTATTGGATCTTTTAAAACTTATGGGATTACAGAATTTTCCAGTTAACTGGTCGATAGAAGAAAAGAATGAACAGTTCTCACTTATGTTGACATGGAACAGAAATTCTCACAGGTTTGCTTCGACCTATAAACCACTGGTTAAATCTGAAAGCAGGCTGAAACGAGACAGAATGAGATATCAACAGTACAAAGAGAAGAGAGCATATATTAACTCCAGTACCACATCCACTTCAGTAATAGATACTGGTCGAGAAACAGGCAAGGTTTCAATTCAAACAGCTGAAATTACAATGTCTACCAGTGAAATAGGCAGCCAAACTTCCAATGCCATTCACCACGATAAGGGTATAGCAGCAACGATAATGACTAGCACCACATCTTCTCAGACAGATGAAGCTACAATGAAACGGTCTGTCAAAATGTTTGCTGCTTCGACAATCCAGAAAGTAGCAGAGAAGGTTGTGAGAAGAAAACTAAGTATACGGAAAGTAGGAAAGATGGAATACCTGGTGAAATGGAAGAATCTCCCTTCAACTATGAACACGTGGGTAATCGACGATGACTTAGATGCTAACGCATCTGAGTATATTCGTAAATATTCGTCAAGAATACCTGGGCCTACCAGACGAGACAAAAGGCATATGCAACATATAGCGTATTTGAAGGCGGAACAACCGAAATTAATAAAGAAGCGAATGGAACATAGTACTTTAAGTGAAATGGTTTTTAAAAAGAAGAACACTGTTGAATGGTGACACTGAATATTTTATAAAATGGACTGGGCTGCCATCTACAATGAATTCATGGGTTTTAGAGCAGAATTTAGACGATAACGCCTTGGATTATTTAAACGAGAACGAGTGTAAAATAGAGTGTCAAGAATGTGGTGGATATGCATATTATGCGGATAGATTTAATCGTTATTAATCGTGTGTGTGCTGACTTTTCTTCTTTAAGCCTCGAGGACGAGATTTTTCACGGAAGGGGCGTATTATGACAGTGTGATGTTATAGAAACTAATCAGCCCTAGACTCTCCAATAGTAACAGAAGCTTAATTACATTAATCCATTTATTCCTGTTATTACCTTATTCAACTGTCAGCTAAACATTTCATTTTAAACAGCTTTAATCTTTTTATGTTTTAATTGTCTATTGTTTCACTAAATCTTGGATTAATCTATTGTATTTCAATTGGTAATTAATTAATGTCAATGCAGCAATTTTAATATAAATACTGACCGATATGATATGAGAGACATCTTGGATTTACCAGATCAACCATTCAGACGGACTATGCCAATGTATATGGAAATATTGTAACCATTAGTATTTTAACAGGATCAAGTGCATCTTGGATTGGCCAGAACACCTATGCAGACGGACAACGCCGATGTATTTGTAAATATTGTATCCAGATATTATTAAACAGTTTTAAGTTCTTTATCATAGTTTTAGTGTATTTTCTCACTACTACAATAGTATATTGGATTATTTTTTTTTTTTTTTTATGTCAACACACTTAAGACAAAAACTTAAAGTAAAATTTACTTCAACAGGCAAATAACTAAATAGATTTATACTGTTTTATATTTCAGAACCTGTGTGAGCCCTGTGATTATATTGAAATGTTACATCCAAAGTTTACGAAAGAATTTTCACTTTTCCAGACTAAAAAATCTCGAGGTAATAGAAATAGAGAAGACAAAGTGAGAAAGCATCGCGTTATCAGATTTTAGAGTTTGTTATAATAATAATAATAAACTCTTTATTTTACATGGGTCAGAATTAGGCCCAATACACAAGGACATGGTCCTGTCTCACATTCAGCCCATGGGGCAATACATTGGAAAAAAAAAAAAAAAAAAAAAAAAAAAAAAAAAAAAGAAAGAAAAAAAGAAAATAAAATCGAAAATACATAATATGTCAATATACAATTCGTCTGAAATACTAAAAATACACATGTGTACATGTGTATCAAATGGACAGAGATATATGTTCCGGCGATCAAGTACATGACCACAAATAAATATACAATACTCCACGTACAATTTGTTTAAAAATACACAAGTACATGTGCATGAATGGACAGATTTTCAACCTACAATTTGTTTATAAAATGTTATTGTTTGATTTGTTATCTATTTGTTATTGTTATTGTTATTTATTGATATCAAATTATTGTACAGTGTTATTCAATAACAACCAATGTTATTCCATTTTTGTTTGCTTTCTTTTCATAAAAATCCATTGAAACTTGTTGCTTCTATAACACACCACATATTCACATGAGCGTATACAAAATAAATTTGAGATACACTGGAAGTGAGTTATTGCATAATGTGCAAGAAATCTATGGATTGACTTCATTAATTTCTTTTCTGATCTTGTCATTGCGTGGCAAATCGTTAAACAAATTTGTCAGTGAAATATTTTCGTAACCTTCTCAAATATGTAAATGGTACATAATCCTTTAGAGACATTTTTAGAAAGAGATCACATTAAATAATAATAATGTCAAATAAAACTAAAGAGTAGGATACCATAAAATTTTATTGCGCTATTTAATAAAATTAGAATTTGTTTTGACCAAACATTTTTAAATGGATTGGTTTCGAAAATCAATATATTAAGATAACATGTCAGGCAAGGTAACATACGCCAACACAGCATTGTTAAATCATTTTTCCTAAATGTATAGCATTTATATATACCAACTCAATTGTCAAATTCAAACTTGGCGATAGTCTTGTCCATTTCAACGCTTAGAAACTTAGAAAGTATCATTAGATTTCATTGAACATTTTAGTTTCTTTAACACCCACGATGATTTTTGACGTGATTTTACTAAGTCAAGGGCAAGAACTAAAAAACCGTTCATCAAAAAATCGTTATACTCAAACTTGATTGCCGTGTTATCAAGTCCAATGCTCTCACCAAGTTTCATCAATATCTATTGACAATTGTAGCTTCAATGGCACCCACAATAAACTTTTCGACGTGATTTTACTAGGTCAAGGGCAATAATTCAAATTACTGTTCATCGAAATATCGTCAACTTCGCACCTGACCGCCTTCTTATCAATTTCGATACTCACACCAAGTTTCATCAAAATCCATCGAAAATTGTTGCTTCTACAGCATCTCACATATTCAGTTGGGCGTATAAAAATAAATTTATGAAACACTAGAAGTGAGATGTTGAATAATTTGTAAAAAAAAATTTTTTTTGTAATAAATAGGTTTCCGTTACACCTGAAAAATTGATAATTTTTAAATATTTTGTTACCAATATTTCTCAATCAACCGCTTATTATCCGATCGATATGAAAAACACAGATTATCTACAAAAAAATGGGTTTGCCGTTTTTCGAAATGATGTCTAACTATGATAAGTATAATAGAGCATTATGTGAGCAAATTACGATTTACAAATTGTCAATGGTAATTATTATTACCACTTGTATATTTGTACCAGGAACGAAATGGAACCAAATTTTCACCAATATCCTACATTTGAGGCTTGTTAAATATCCTCATCTCATGAATATTTTTTTTATATATTGTTGAATACTTGCCCTATTGTTTTATTGGCTCTATCAAAGTATTGATATAAAAAAAATTGTATTTAAACTTACCATTGTCCTGTGTTTTAGATTATTAATGCGAGCATATTTTGAAAATAATATATCATAACAATGAGTATTTATGATAAAAATTAAATTGTAATGTGGTTCTTCGGCTTGAAACTTGAAAAAAATTGTTATTAACATTATTGACTTAGAGATTAAAGATTGAAAATTTTTTTGTAAACGTTTGGAGTCATACAATCGTTACATAAATATTATTTGTGTTACATCGAAATTTATTGAGTACGAATATTCGTGTTCTTGTTACTTAAGAAAGAAAGCGTCTGTCTGTTCTGTTGTTATCTGTAATAGCCCTGATTCTTATTGATTTTAGTTTTCCGAGATCACTCGATCAATAAAAACAATCTAGACAATAATATACTAATATTTGCTTTAATTGAATAACACTGTACAATAATTTAACAATAATTGAGCAATAACTATAAAAAATAAATAACAATTAATAACAACAGCAAATTCAAAATCTTATAACACTATGTTTTCTCATCTTCTCTTTTCTCTGTCTATTACCTCGTGATTTGTTACTGTGGAAAATTGATAATTCTTTACTAAACATTTGATCTAACATTTGAATATATTCACAGGGTTCACACAGATTCTATAATATAAACAGGGCGGATTATTTAGTTGTATTTCCATTGAAGCGTAAATCTGAGGCTGTGTTTTTTTGTGTGTTTGTTTAAGACACTTTGAAAATGAAAACTTTATTTTTTACCTGTGATTGTTCGAAAAAAGCTTTATATCCGCCATCTAGGATATAGACTTCTGGGTAATACAGGCTAGGATAATTATCACTATTCAATAAGCGATCTTGTGATCGAAGATATCACAATCTAAAAGAGAAAAATACAAAGGTTAAAATAGAGTATAATTCGAGTATAGTGCTTATAATTTATAATCAACACAAATTCATCAAATTTGTATATACGCAAATTCCTTTAAATTTGTATATACGGAAATTCAAATATAGAATTATTTCGAATATGACACGCACTCGTTCATATATGAGATATATTTCAGATGTTATAAGCTTACAGTGTAGGTGCTCGCTGTGAAGAAAATTCACAATGAAATATCAAGATTCCAGGTTTATCCTGTAATTGTAATAAATTATCAATAGAATCTTTAATATAAGTATTGACTGCTCCCTGGATATGACCACCATCATATTCATATGGATATCTACAAGCTAGTATCATATAATTATTATCTATAGTCGGGTATTTTCCATTTAATAGGTCTTTAACCTGAAACATAGAATGATATACGATAAAGAAATAAACTATTAGCTATTAAAAATCTCGCAAATTTTATAAATAAAGCTTTTAAAGTTAGGGATCAGATCCTATCATTATAACGTACACTCTAATGGCTATGTAAATATATATTAATATGATTAATATATTAGATTTTTCAATATTCTTTGTGTTATCATCTGCTAATATTGTAAATACTGTTATTATTTACGTATTTATTTATTTATCCTAATTATTATATTTTGTATTCTATTTATATGATTGTTCTGTGATTCTCTGTAGTACGAAATAAATATCTATCAATAAACTAATTACCAATAAAACAGAAAATGCTAGATTATCATAATCTGTTTTCAAAATATCCATCCTGAAATATACAAGAAAATAAAAAGGTTATGTTATGACTTACAGTTTGAGGTGAAATAGACTTGAGATCTTTATGTTTACCATATACAGTAGGTAGACTATAAGGTCGACTAGTTTGGTGGAATTAAGAAAGTGAAAAAAATATGTTAAATTTTCTGTCGAATTGAATTACTAATAAATATTGTATTTGATCTATTAAATTTTGCAAATTTATGTTTCTTTAACACCCACGATGATTTTTGACGTGATTTTACTAAGTCAAGGGCAAGAACTAAAAAACCGTTCATCAAAAAATCGTTATACTCAAACTTGATTGCCGTGTTATCAAGTCCAATGCTCTCACCAAGTTTCATCAATATCTATTGACAATTGTAGCTTCAATGGCACCCACAATAAACTTTTCGACGTGATTTTACTAGGTCAAGGGCAATAATTCAAATTACTGTTCATCGAAATATCGTCAACTTCGCACCTGACCGCCTTCTTATCAATTTCGATGCTCACACCAAGTTTCATCAAAATCCATCGAAAATTGTTGCTTCTATAGATCTCACATATTCATGTGGGCATATAAAAATAAATTTATGATACACTAGAAGTGAGATGTTGAATAATTTGTAAAAAAAATTTTTTTTTGTAATAAATAGGTTTCCGTTACACCTGAAAAATTGATAATTTTTAAATATTTTGTTACCAATATTTCTCAATCAACCGCTTATTATCCGATCGATATGAAAAACACAGATTATCTACAAATAAATGGGTTTGCCGGTTTTTCGAAATGATGTCTAACTATGATAAGTATAATAGAGCATTATGTGAGCAAATTACGATTTACAAATTGTCAATGGTAATTATTATTACCACTTGTAAATTTGTACCAGGAACGAAATGGAACCAAATTTTCACCAATATCCTACATTTGAGGCTTGTTAAATATCCTCATCTCATGAATATTTTTTTTATATATTGTTGAATACTTGCCCTATTGTTTTATTGGCTCTATCAAAGTATAGATATAAAAAAAAAATGTATTTAAACTAACCATTGTCCTGTGTTTTAGATTATTAATGCGAGCATAATATTTTGAAAATAATATATCATAACAATGAGTATTTATGATAACAATTAAATTGTAATGTGGTTCTTCGGCTTGAAACTTGAAAAAAATTGTTATTGACATTATTGACTTAGAGATTAAAGATTGAAAAAATTTTTGTAAACGTTTGGAGTCATACAATCGTTACATAAATATTATTTGTGTTACATCGAAATTTATTGAGTACGAATATTCGTGTTCTTGTTACTTAAGAAAGAAAGCGTCTGTCTGTTCTGTTGTTATCTGTAATAGCCCTGATTCTTATTGATTTTAGTTTTCCGAGATCACTCGATCAATAAAAACAATCTAGACAATAATATACTAATTTTGCTTTAATTGAATAACACTGTACAATAATTTAACAATAATTGAGCAATAACTATAACAAATAAATAACAATTAATAACAACAGCAAATTCAAAATCTAATAACACTATGTTTTCTCATCTTCTCTTTTCTCTGTCTATTACCTCTTGATTTGTTACTGTGGAAAATTGATAATTCTTTACTAATATAGATAGAAGTTTTAAACGCGCCATTTTCAAACTGTGTTGTAACTGTGTTGGATACTTATGAACTTTTAGACTGATTTTAATTGCTTTATTTTATCGGATTTCACCAGAACTTTTATGTGTATATCAGGATATTGAATCTGTCTGTTTTGGACCAGTGCTATAAAGGCCTAGTAGACTCAAGAAGTTATTAGGTGTTTTAGAGGCAAATAATCACTTACTGTGTGTAAGAACATTAGCAGGATATTTCAGAACATTAAAAAGTGAAAATGGATATATCGATGTCGGAAAATTTCTTACAAGACGTAATGGCGTCCAAAACAAACAGAGTAGAACAGAGATAGAATCTTTAATATATGTTTTTACTGCTCCCTGGATATGACCACCATCATATTCATATGGGTATCTACAATCTAGTATCATATAATTATTATCTATAGTCGGGTATTTTCCATTTAATAAATCTTCAACCTGAAAGTATATACGATAAAAAATAAAACTAAATAAACCAATAAAACAGAAAATGCTAGATTATCTTAATCAGTTTTTAAAATATCCATCCTGAAATATACAAGAAAATAAAAAGGTTATGTTATAACTTACAGTTTGAGGTGAAATAGACTTGAGATCTTTATGTTTACCATATACAGTAGGTAGACTATAAGGTCGACTACAATCAGCTATAATTCTACATCATCCGATAATCTTTCTACAGCTGATTTAATTCGTTCATCTTCCCTTTTATCATATGTTTCTTCATTTCTGACTAGTAACTTCTTATGTTTATTGTAGCATATTGGTGATGACGTATTTTCCACTTTCATCATATTTTTCCTCATTAATTGAGATATATTACGACGAGCGTTCTATGGCCGACGGATTTCAAACTATCAAAAGGAAAATATCAAAGTATAAAAGAATAAACTTTACAAAAAAAAAAAAAAAAATTAAAAAAAATTTTGAGATCAGCTAAGAAGGGTATTTTTTCAATTAACATCAAGTAGTTTAAAAAAAAAACGAATTTGCAAATTTCATTTACCATATTTTCATGCTGTAGATTTTCCATTTTCTGTAGATTTAGGGTATAGAGGTAAATATTGTTAATATAAGAGGATGAAGTATTAATGATTTAAGATAAAATACGAGCTGATATTTATAGTGATAATATATTATGTTGAGTGAATTATATCATTATGATTTCTAATCATCTTCTATCAAACCTAATTAATATTTCCTCGTTTTATTTACAGTTATTATATTTCTATGTGAGTACAATTTATATCCACACTGAATATTGTTCTTAAACTATGTTCACCTGTCTTTGGATTTCTTTTCATTAATCTACAAGATTATATAAAATAATTTTCAAAATTGAATCAAGTTTTTATTTACTAATCATTTCTGTGAATTATTCATATCTTGATCTTTTAATTGATTTATCAAATTATTTCAAATTTATAAATAGAAAAAAGCCTGTAGTATTTCAAAACAACATAAATTTGCAAAATTTAATAGATCAAATACAATATTTAGAAGTAATTCATTTCGACAGAAAATTTAACATATTATTTTTCCACCAAGCTAATTTTATAGTATCTAATATTTCAAAATTAATTCTCTCAGAAAATTTGAGCGAAGTATTAAACTTGAAGTTTACTCATTTTATTTTGGTCTGTCTATATATACATATCATGATTTGAAGTCTTTTTCCAATAAACGTTGTAGTCAACGATTCATAGTAAAGAACATATATTTTTCTTGTACCAGATTTGATAAAGGTTATTCGACTAAGTACCTCTAAACTATTGATATTTTTATTGATAAAGTTGATATTCATTAAAAGTTATCATAAACACATTTATTTATACGATAGAAATTTTTGGACCAGCAGCTCGTGTTGACAATACAATAATGTCATAAAATTACTTGCAAAAATCAGATAGATCAACTACGTTTTTTTTGGAAGTAATTCCTTTCTGATAAATAATCTGATGGGCGCCATAAGATAAATAAAAAGGAAAATGTTAACAACCAAAGAGAGATGAATATGGATTATAAACAGTATGGCTATGAGTATTAATCACATAGAAATACACTGACTGTAATTAAAACAGGGAGTTTTGATACAAAATGATTGCATTGCATTCACTATCGCTATAGATATATAACCATATTTTTTATCTTTAATCATTATTACTTCATTTTACCTTCATTAATATTCTCTACCTTTCAAATTACAAAATGGAAACTGTACAGCTAGAAAGTAAGGTTAGTAAAAAATCGTTATAATAATACTTCTTTGAATTGATAGTTTTTGTGGTGATGATTTTGATACTTAAAAAAAAAAACAGCTATATTAAAATTTGTTATAATGACTTATTTCTTAATTGAATTTCTAATGTTATATTAACGCAATTTTGTTTTACTTTTGATAGTTTGAAATCGGTAGACCAAAGAAAGCTCGTCGTAATTTATCTCAACAAATGAGGAAGGATATGATGCAAGTTGAAATTACGTCATCACCAAAATGCTACAAAAAGAATAAGAAATTAAAAGTTTGAAATGAAGAAATAAACGAAGATATTCAAGAAGGAAGAAGAGAAAGTAAAAGGATTAAACTGTAAGTAATATCCAAAACACATTTGATATCATCTTCGATTTTAATAAGCATGTTTTGAAAGCCAAATACTAATAATTTATCGCCTTTTATTCCTATTTCTACTTACATTGTCTTATCGTATATAATTTCAGGTTGAAGATTTATTAAATGGAAAATACCCGACTATAGATAATAATTATATGATACTAGATTGTAGATATCCATATGAATATGATAGTGGTCATATCCAGGGAGCAGTCAATACTTATATTAAAGATTCTATTGATTATTTAATACATTTACAGAATAAACCTTGAACCTTGATATTTCACAAGATCGGTTATTAAATAGTGATAATTATCCTAGTCTATATTACCCAGAAGTCTATATTCTAGATGGTGGATATAAAGCTTTTTATGAACAATCACAGGTAAATATATTTTATTTTACTTTGTCAACAAATTTCAAACCTGCTCGTCTTAATAGTATATTAAGTAGATTTTAGAGTTTGTTATTGTTTGATTTGTTATCTATTTGTTATTGTTATTGTTATTTATTGATATCAAATTATTGTACAGTGTTATTCAATAACAACCAATGTTATTCCATTTTTGTCTGGTTTCTTTTCATCAAAATCCATTGAAACTTGTTGCTTCTATAGCACACCACATATTCATGTAGGCGTATAAAAATGAATATGTGATACACTGGAAGTGAGATATTGCATAATGTGCAAGAAATCTATGGATTGATTTCATTAATTTCTTTTCTAATCTTGTCATTGCGTGGCAAATCGTTAAACAAATTTGTCAGTGAAATATTTTCGTAACCTTCTCAAATATGTAAATGGTACATAATCCTTTAGAGACATTTTTAGAAAGAGATCACATTAAATAATAATAATGTCAAATAAAACTAAAGAGTAGGATACCATAAAATTTTATTGCGCTATTTAATAAAATTAGAATTTGTTTTGACCAAACATTTTTAAATGGATTGGTTTCGAAAATCAATATATTAAGATAACATGTCAGGCAAGGTAACATACGCCAACACAGCATTGTTAAATCATTTTTCCTAAATGTATAGCATTTATATATACCAACTCAATTGTCAAATTCAAACTTGGCGATAGTCTTGTCCATTTCAACGCTTAGAAACTTAGAAAGTATCATTAGATTTCATTGAACATTTTAGTTTCTTTAACACCCACGATGATTTTTGACGTGATTTTACTAAGTCAAGGGCAAGAACTAAAAAACCGTTCATCAAAAAATCGTTATACTCAAACTTGATTGCCGTGTTATCAAGTCCAATGCTCTCACCAAGTTTCATCAATATCTATTGACAATTGTAGCTTCAATGGCACCCACAATAAACTTTTCGACGTGATTTTACTAGGTCAAGGGCAATAATTCAAATTACTGTTCATCGAAATATCGTCAACTTCACACCTGACCGCCTTCTTATCAATTTCGATGCTCACACCAAGTTTCATCAAAATCCATCGAAAATTGTTGCTTCTATAGCATCTCACATATTCATGTGGGCGTATACAAATAAATTTATGAAACACTAGAAGTGAGATGTTGAATAATTTGTAAAAAAAAAATTTTTTTTGTAAAAAATAGGTTTCCGTTACACCTGAAAAATTGATAATTTTTAAATATTTTGTTACCAATATTTCTCAATCCACCGCTTATTATCCGATCGATATGAAAAACACAGATTATCTACAAATAAATGGGTTTGCCGGTTTTTCGAAATGATGTCTAACTATGATAAGTATAATAGAGCATTATGTGAGCAAATTACGATTTACAAATTGTCAATGGTAATTATTATTACCACTTGTATATTTGTACCAGGAACGAAATGGAACCAAATTTTCACCAATATCCTACATTTGAGGCTTGTTAAATATCCTCATCTCATGAATATTTTTTTTATTTATTGTCGAATACTTGCCCTATTGTTTTATTGGCTCTATCAAAGTATAGATATAAAAAAAAATGTATTTAAACTAACCATTGTCCTATGTTTTAGATTATTAATGCGAGCATATTTTGAAAATAATATATCATAACAATGAGTATTTATGATAACAATTGAATTGTAATGTGGTTCTTCGGCTTGAAACTTGAAAAAAATTGTTATTAACATTATTGACTTAGAGATTAAAGATTGAAAAATTTTTTGTAAACGTTTGGAGTCATACAATCGTTACATAAATATTATTTGTGTTACATCGAAATTTATTGAGTACGAATATTCGTGTTCTTGTTACTTAAGAAAGAAAGCGTCTGTCTGTTCTGTTGTTATCTGTAATAGCCCTGATTCTTATTGATTTTAGTTCTCCGAGATCACTCGATCAATAAAAACAATCTAGACAATAATATACTAATATTTGCTTTAATTGAATAACACTGTACAATAATTTAACAATAATTGAGCAATAACTATAACAAATAAATAACAATTAATAACAACAGCAAATTCAAAATCTAATAACACTATGTTTTCTCATCTTCTCTTTTCTCTGTCTATTACCTCTTGATTTGTTACTGTGGAAAATTGATAATTCTTTACTAATATAGATAGAAGTTTTAAACGCGCCATTTTCAAACTGTGTTTTAACTGTGTTGGATACTTATGAACTTTTAGACTGATTTTAATTGCTTTATTTTATCGGATTTCATCAGAACTTTTATGTGTATATCAGGATATTGAATCTGTCTGTTTTGGACCAGTGCTATAAAGGCCTAGTAGACTCAAGAAGTTATTAGATGTTTGAGAGACAAATAATCACTTACTGTGTGTAAGAACATTAGCAGGATATTTCAGAACATTAAAAAGTGAAAATGGATATATCGATGTCGGAAAATTTCGTACAAGACGTAATGGCGTCCAAAACAAACAGAGTAGATGGAACCGAGACTAACGACCATGTCCACCAAGGTAAGACAGTTCCTAGCTCAAGAACAAGATTAAATAGTCTGAAACGATCCCCTGCAGACGATGATGACAGTGATATAACCACAAAGAAAGTTAGATCTGAAGATGAGTTCCAAAATACCCGATTTGATCAATTAATTAATATGGTAGGCAGCTTAAGCAACCAAATTAAGGAAACAGACCTAAAACTAACTGACATGTCTAAGCAAATAAACGACGTGGAGAAAAATATTGAAGAAAAAGTGACAGATATTATAGACAAAAGACTCAATACAGAACTTAGAAATATGGAAATAAAAGTGAAGAACAGTGTTTGTGACACGATTTCAAAAGAAATTGGGATGGAAATTAAGAAGGTCAAAAGTGACATTGGACAAAAGTTTATTGAAATTGAACGAGTGATAACTGAGAAAACTGTATTAACTGACGAGGTTAACAATGACAATCTTAAACTAGTGATTAAAAATCTAAAGTCGGGTAGTAATGACAAAGGTGATTTACTGAGCTGTGTCCAAGATCTCTTGGAAGAAGGTTTGAAACTGACAAGTGTGAGTATTGATAACGTTGAGAGACTTAAAAATACAAATCTAGTGAACTCTAATCCCGCCAAACCTGGTCTTGTGATTATTACCTTACACAATCTTGATGACAAACACTCAATCTTAAAAGGAAAACGTACACTGAAAGATAGTGATAAATTCAAAAATGTCGACATCGAGGTGCTGAAAAAGAAAGAGGACAGAATGCAGGAACAAAACTTCAGACAGCTCTTAAAGGAACTGGGAAAGGATAAAGATCTCACTATGAGAAATGGTCGACTGTGCAAAAAGACAGCATGAAAATTACTGAAATTTGGAACATGGAACTGTCGTGGCTTCTCTGCTAAGGAACATAATTTTGAATTCAGACAAAAAGTAATTTATAAAATTAACTGAATTGAGTGTAAACTGTGGTCACCTATCAACATAAGGAGCGGGCCTTCTTCTAGATTGGTCTTTATAGTTTCTTTTCATTTTCTCAACTTTCCTACTTGTTTACATGCGGTCAGGTCTAGCCGAATCACCTCTCCGTTGTTCAATTGTATCCGCGTTCATTAAATTTCATGATTTTGTTGCTTTTCGTCGTTAAAGACGGAATTCATACCAAAATGTTTTATATTTACTGATAAATGAATTGATTTATAAAGATTAAACATAAAATTGAGATAAACATTGTTTTTTCTTACATTTTGAGAG
This sequence comes from Nipponacmea schrenckii, assembly GCA_030562195.1. Lineage (NCBI taxonomy): Eukaryota > Metazoa > Mollusca > Gastropoda > Lottiidae > Nipponacmea > Nipponacmea schrenckii. Next base: position 11,644,142 of record JAUJPP010000007.1, on the reverse strand, counting down.
CTTTCCCCCGCGAACTATTTTCTGACGAAAAGAAAATGGCTATTCCATCAACAAGATCAACTCCAGCGACAAAGGCGGGTAATATGAAATTTTCACGCAAAGAGTGGAATTTGTCGTGGTGACAGGTTTTGAAAACGTAAATATAAGCAATAAACGGTCACCCTATGGCGGTTATGGTCGTATATCAGGACAAAGGTTGGATGGAAAATTAATCATAAATGCGCTAACGCGCATTCATTCAATTTTCCATCCAACCTTTGTCCTGATATACGACCATAACCGCCATAGGGTGACCGTTTATTGCTTAATTAAAAATTTTAACTCTTGTTAATTTACAGTTTATGAATTTTAAAGTATTTAAACTGCTGTATTTAAAAATTTACTGTGATAATTTAGTTTATACTGTAGTGTATCGTAGGTCAAATATGGCCGGAAATCATTATTTTTATTTTGTATATAGATATTGTTGTAATATGTAATGATTTGTTACACTTTAATAAAAATATTATTATTATTATTATTACTAAACATTTGATCTAACATTTGAATATATTCACAGGGTTCACACAGATTCTGAAATATAAACAGGGCGGATTATTTAGTTGTATTTCCATTGAAGCGTAAATCTGAGGCTGTGTTTTTTTGTGTGTTTATTTAAGACACTTTGAAATTTTCTAACAAAATGAAAACTTTATTTTTTACCTGTGATTGTTCGAAAAAAGCTTTATATCCGCCATCTAGGATATAGACTTCTGGGTAATACAGGCTAGGATAATTATCACTATTCAATAAGCGATCTTGTGATCGAAGATATCGCAATCTAAAAAAGAAAAATACAAAGGTTAAAATAGAGTATAATTCGAGTATAGTGCTTATAATGTATAATCAACACAAATTCATCAAATTTGTATATACGCAAATTCCTTTAAATATGTATATACGGAAATTCAAATATAGAATTATTTCGAATATGACACGCATTCGTTCATATATGAGATATATTTCAGAGGTTATAAACTTACAGTGTAGGTGCTCGCTGTGAAGAAAATTCACAATGAAATATCAAGATTCCAGGTTTATCCTGTAATTGTAATAAATTATCAATAGAATCTTT
>JAUJPP010000007.1:11621454-11642528 GCA_030562195.1 Nipponacmea schrenckii | reverse complement strand
TCAGATTCTAACTGCACAAACAGGTTACATTTATAATAATTATAAAAGTTAGCATTCTCTGGGGGTATATAGACAAAGCACATAAATAAATCTAACTCTGCATTCAATAAAACCTTATCAAATTTTACCCACACAAGTGTGTCATATTCTATTTTTACAACATTAACATGTTTTTTAATTGTATTGTTTACAAATAATACACTATCACCCCCTGTACATTTCTTCCTTTCTATAACAGTTTTCTCATATCCATTCAAATTGATGTCTACATTGGTGCGAACCCAACATTCACATAAGAATACAATATCACTTTTCCCAAACACATTTATGAAAGCACTCTGTTTAATCTTTTTCACAAGTCCCCTTTGACAATTCCATGAGCACACTGAAATTTTACCCTTTCTGTTGTCCCCCTGCTTGTCCTATGGTTTGTACAGTTGATTATTGACATACAATTTATTATAGGATAGTCTTACTTTGACATTTGGATCACTTTTCTTCTTTTCTTTCATAATCTTTACAAGTTTTCTTCTTTCTTCTTCAATTTCTGGTGGAAACTGTTCATACACAAAAAAGTCTGTATCTTTCAAACATCTGGTACTGTATCTTATCTCATCTTTGTCTTTAGATCTGTAAAACTGCACACATACCTTTCTTGGTTTTTTCTTAGGATCCCCAAATCTATAAACTTTGTCTATCTCATACCTGTCAACCTTCTCTGCAGGTATCTTCATAACATCTTTCAAAAAACCTCTTATCTTGTATTCTAAATCCCTTTTATCTTCCTTCTTGTGTACATCTTCCATATCTTCAATGATGTTAGTGAATACCAAATTGTTAGACATGGATCTGGACTTTAGGCTGACTATCTCTCCCTTCATGACTCTATTTTGATCTTCCAAGTCTTTAATTTTGCAATCTATTTCACCAGCTTTTTCTCTTAGCTTCAGGGTTGCATTCTTGGTAAATATCAAATCATCTCTCATTTGAGTTACTGTGTCTTGAACAGCCTTTAATTCCGGTTGAATTTGGCTTCTAAAAATTTCAAACTGATAGTTTATGTCTTCTTGTCTAGCACTCAAGGTTTTCATTGACATCAAAAGCTCATTTGCCCAAAATGGGATTTGAGAGTAATCTATGTTAGGGTCTGCTTGGTTCAATGTAGGACTGGCCGTGGATGGATTGTAGAGATGGTTCGGTGTAGAAGTATGCATTTGTTGATGTCGATGTTGTGTTGACAAAAATGGCTGACTAACATACCCTGTGTGGTGATGAGGTAGAATAAAAGTAGAATTTCCACCATTTTCTTGTGATTCACTCATCTCTCCTCTAATACATATATCTGGACGCTGGCCGTAAGTCTAACAGGTAGAATAATAAACTTAGAGAGGCCCCAAAACCAGATTATTATGAAATTATTGGAGACATCTCAACCAACCGTCTTCCCTGTCCGCCATCTTGAATATATAATGGTTGTTATTGAATAACACTGTACAAAATTTAATAACAATAAATAACAATAACAATATCAAATTGATAACAAATCTAACAATAACAAACTCTAAAATCTAATAACGCAATGCTTTCTCATTTCGTCTTCTCTATTTCTATTACATCGAGATTTTTACTCTGGAAAATTGATAATTCTTCCGTAAACTTTGGATGTAACATTTTAATATAATCACAGGGTTCACACAGGTTCTGAAATATATAACAGGATGAATTTATTTAGTTATTTTTCTATTGAAGTCAATTTTGGTTTAATTTTTTGTCTAAAATCTGCTGACGTAATAAAAAAAATAATCCAATATAGTATTCAGACGAGCAGGAGACCTTTCAATTAACATCAAGAGGATTAAAAAAAAAACCGATGAATTTGCAAATTGAATTTACCATATTTTCATGCTGTAGATTTTCCATTATCTGTAGATTTAGGGTATAGAGGTAAAGGTTGTTAATATAGAGAGGATGAAGTAATAATGATTCTAGATAAAATACGAGCTGATATTTATAGTGATAATATTTTATGTCGAGTGAATTATATCATTATGATTACTAATCTATTTCTATCATAATTAATTATATTTCTGTTCTATTTACAGTTATTATATTTCTATGTGAGTACAATTTATATCCATACTGAATATTGTTCTTAATCTATCTTCACCTGTCTGTGGATATTTTGATCATTAATCTACAAGATTATGTCATTTAGTGTTAAAAAATACATTAAGTTTTTGGTTACTAATCATTTCTGTGGATTATTCATATATTATTGTTTTTGAAAACGCGTTTTTGGATCGTTAAATCTCTGGAAAACACAATACTTGTCCAATTTTGACGAAACTCTATGAAATTGTTTTATATCACCCAAGGATGAGCTCTATTGAAAATTAAGAATATCAAGTATATATATATACTGTAATTAAAACAGATGATAGAAAATGATTAGTAATCATAATGATATAATTCACTCGACATTGCATTCATTATCACTATATATATAACCATATATTTTATCTTTAACCATTATTACCTCATTCTCTCTTCATTGATATTCTATACCTTTATACACCACATTTATACAAAATGGAACCTCTACAGAGTGAAAAAATGGTAAGGAAAAATCGCTTAAATAATGTTTATATTAGTTTGTCTTAGAGGTAGTGATTTCAATACATTTCCTTTTAAACAATTTAATATCTTTTGAAATAAATTATTGTTTATACTAAAGGAATTTTGTTTTACTATTGATAGTTTGAAATCCGTCGACCAAAGAAAGCTCGTCGTAATTTATCTCAACAAATGAGGAAGGATATGATGGAAATTGAAATTATGTCATCACCAAAATGCTACAAAAAGAATAAGAAATTAAAAGTTAGAAATGAAGAAATAAACGAAGATATTCAGGAAGGAAGAGAAAATAAAAGGATTAAATCAGCTGTAGAAAGATTATCGGATGATGTTGAATTAATAGCTGATTGTAGTCGACCTTATAGTCTACCTACTGTATGTGGTAAACATAAAGATCTCAAGTCTATTTCACCTCAAACTGTAAGTAATCACATAACCTTTTTATTTTCTTGTATATTTCAGGATGAATATTTTGAAAACAGATTATGATAATCTAGCATTTTCTGTTTTATTGGTATTTAGTTTCATTTCTTTATCGTATATCATTCTATGTTTCAGGTTGAAGACTTATTAAATGGAAAATACCCGACTGTAGATAATTATTATATGATACTAGATTGTAGATATCCATATGAATATGATGGTGGTCATATCCAGGGAGCAGTCAATGCTTATATTAAAGATTCTATTGATAATTTATTACAATTACAGGATAAACCTAGAATCTTGATATTTCATTGTGAATTTTCTTCACATAGAGCACCTACACTGTAAGTTTATAACATCTGAAATATCTTATACATGAACGAGTGCGTGTCATATTCGAAATATACTATATTTGAATTTGCGTATATACAAATTTAAAGGAATTTGCGTATATACAAATTTAAAGGAATTTGCGTATATACAAATTTAAAGGAATTTGCGTATATACAAATTTAAAGGAATTTGCTTATATACAAATTTAAAGGAATTTACGTATATACAAATTTAAAGGAATTTGCGTATATATAAATTTAAAGGAATTTGCGTATATACAAATTTAAAGGAATTTGCGTATATACAAATTTAAAGGAATTTGTGTTGATTATACATTATCAGCACTATACTCGAATTATACTCTATTTTAACCTTTGTATTGTTCTCTTTTAGATTGCGATATCTTCGATCACAAGATCGGTTATTGAATAGTGATAATTATCCTAGCCTATATTACCCAGAAGTCTATATCCTAGATGGCGGATATAAAGCTTTTTTCGAACAATCACAGGTAAAAATAAAATTTTCATTTTGTCAGAAAAATTTCAAAGTGTCTTAAACAAACACACACACAAAAAAAAAACAGCCTCAGATTTACGATTCAATGGAAATACAACTAAATAATCCGCCCTGTTTATATTTCAGAACCTGTGTGAACCCTGTGAATATATTCAAATGTTAGATCAAATGTTTAGTAAAGAATTATCAATTTTCCACAGTAACAAAACACGAGGTAATAGACAGAGAAAAGAGAAGACGAGAAAACATCGTGTTATTAGATTTTGAATTTGCTGTTGTTATTAATTGTTATTTATTTGTTATAGTTATTGCTAAATTATTGTTAAATTATTGTACAGTGTTATTCAATTACAGCAAATATTAGTATATTATTGTCTAGATTGTTTTTATTGATCGAGTGATCTCGGAAAACTAAAATCCATAAGAATCAGGGCTTTTACAGATAACAACAGAACAGACAGACGCTTTCTTTCTTAAGTAACAAGAACGCGAATATTCGCACTCAATAAATTTCGATGTAACACAAATAATATTTATGTAACGATTGTACGACTCCAAACGTTTACAAAAATTCTTTCAATCTTTAATCTCTAAGTCAATAATGTTAATAACAGTTTTTTGTTAAGTTTCGAGTCGAAGAACCACATTACAATTTAATTTTTATCATAAATACTCATGGTTATAATATATTATTTTCAAAATATGCTCGCATTACCGGTAATAATCTAAAACACAGGACAATGGTTACTTTTTAGATTCACGTAGTTTAAATACAATTTTTTTTTATATCTATACTTTTATAGAGCCAATAAAACAATAGGGCAAGTATTCAACAATATATAAAAAAAATATTCATGAGATGAGGATTTTTAACAAGCCTCAAATGTAGGATATTGGTGAAAATTTGGTTCCATTTCTTTCCTGTTACAAAAATACAAGTGGTGATAATAATTACCATTGACAATAAATCACATAATGCTCTATTGTACCACAAATAACAAAAATTCTGAGTTCTGATTGGTTTAATTAGAAGATAAACACTTTCTGTTTTAGATTTAGAGGGGGTTTATTCGATATTTAACCATGCTTGAATATACCATTAGAGACCCTCGACCGCAAGCGGTCTCGGGATCTAATGATTCAAGCATGGTTAAATATCGAATAAACCCCCTCTAAATCTAAAACAGAAAGTCGTGTATCGGAATTGTACCACAAATTGTGATGATTTTGTTCCCGGACTCTTTTTTATGGATAATTTAGACATGGGTTATTCGGTTTTTATGACGTTAGATGCAGTATGACGCACATAACAACAAACTGCACGTGCGCTACCGAATCAAAAAGAAGACATCCTTTTTATCATTAACATTAACAAGATTTGTAACTAGTTCGCTGAAATTAATACGCCAAATTGCAAAGACATGATGTCAAATTGCTATTAAACCCCATGTATTTCGACCAATCAGAACTCAGAATTTTTTTTATTTGTGGTACAATAGCAATTTGATATCATGTCTTTGCAATTTGGCGTATTAATTTCAGCGAACTAGTTACAAATCTTGTTAATGTTAATGATAAAAAGGATGTCTTCTTTTTCATTCCATAGCGCACGTGTAGTTTGTTGTTATGTGCGTCATACTGCATCTAACGTCATAAAAACCGAATAACCCATGTCTAAATTATCCATAAAAAAAGAGTCCGGGAACAAAATCATCACAATTTGTGGTACAATTCCGATAAACGACTTTCTGTTTTAGATTTAGAGGGGGGGTTTATTCGATATTTAACCATGCTTGAATATACCATTAGAGACCCTCGACCACAAGCGGTCTCGGGATCTAATGATTCAAGCATGGTTAAATATCGAATAAACCCCCTCTAAATCTAAAACAGAAAGTGTTTATCTTCTAATTGTACCACAAATAACAAAAATTCTAAGTTCTGATTGGTCGAAATACATGGGGTTTAATAGCAATTTGACATCATGTCTTTGCAATTTGGCGTATTAATTTCAGCGAACTAGTTACAAATCTTGTTAATGTTAATGATATAAAGGATGTCTTCTTTTTCATTCGATAGCGCACGTGCAGTTTGTTGTTATGTGCGTCATACTGCACCTAACGTCATAAAAACCGAATATCCCATGTCTAAATTATCCATAAAAAAAGAACAAAATCATCACAATTTGTGGTACAATTCCGATAAACGACTTTCTGTTTTAGATTTAGAGGGAGTTTATTCGATATTTTACCATGCTTGAATATACCATTAGAGACCCTCGACCACAAGCGGTCTCGGGATCTAATGATTCAAGCATGGTTAAATATCGAATAAACCCCCTCTAAATCTAAAACAGAAAGTGTTTATCTTCTAATCATACTTATCATAGTTAGACGTCATTTCGAAAAACCGGCGAATCTTTTTTTTGTAGAGACATTATGTTTATAATCTGTGTTTTTTAGATCGATCGGATAATTAGCGATTGATTGAGAAATATTGGTAACAAAATATTTAAAAATTATCAATTTTTCACGTGTAACGGAAACCTATTTTTACAAAAAAAATCCATAGATTTTTTACAAATTATTCAACATCTCACTTCTAGTGTTTCATAAATTTATTTTTATACGCCCACATGAATATGTGAGATGCTATAGAAGCAACAATTTTCGATGGATTTTGATGAAACTTGGTGTGAGCATCGAAATTGATAAGAAGGCGGTCAGGTGCGAAGTTGACGATATTTCGATGAACAGTATTTGAATTATTTCCCTTGACTTAGTAAAATCACGTCGAAAAGTTTATTGTGGGTGTCATTGAAGCTACAATTGTCAATGGATATTGATGAAACTTGGTGAGAGCATTGTACTTGATAAGACGGCAATCAAGTTTGAGTATAATGGGTGGTAAACCAAAGATAAAAAACAATAATTGAAAATTACTCTGGAAACCTGTGTCCGAGCCAATGCAATGGTCACCTCGGAGATATACTCGGACAAGTATAGTAAATAATATTTTTGCATTGAGATTACTCAAATTTAATATGTTATATATATAATAAACAATTGTTTATAAGCGATCTTTACAGATCGAAGCGAATAAGTAGAATGACAAATATCTTATATTTCCCGCGCTTATTCACAAGTCACGTGATACATATCACGTGCATACTGAACACATATAAGTGTTGAAACCGTTTATACAATAATTTCCCTCTATACTGCGAAACGAGGGAAATTATAAGTATACACTTTATCCATTATCTTATTAAATAAATTAAAACAAGGCTTTAATTTGCCGACAGCTCACAATCGTAAGAGCAGCGCAGGCTGCATAGAATAAATAAAAAGAAAGGATCGAGCCTTAGTGTGAGATGACCTTAACCTAAAGGAATAAATAATTTAAATGAATTCGTTTAGAATCCTAAGCTCTGAGATACTTTAAGCCTATTTTCTACAGTATCCAAAATATAACCATCTTTGCTCAAATCTGACTTCCATCTACCATCTCTTTATGCATCTCTCATTTACCCCAACTCTGGCAGCCAAAGTGGCACCTCCGGATCTCAAAGAATGCAGACCTAAATTTAGTCCAGGATTGACGGATTTGAGCATATCCAGTATATTTTGTCTGCTTGCTGTGTAGCTGATCTTCTTATTTTTATAAACCAATTTTGCCACACCTTTATTTCTAAACACTGTCTGAAAATGAATTCATCAGATGTATGATCTATACCTGCTAAGCCAATATATCGCTTATAAATATTATAAGGACAACTGGAAGATATTCCTTTAGCTATAAGAATTTCGTTTCCTTGCCTATACTGATCTGTTTTGCTGTGATCTATTATTATCTTTAAATAATCTGATAAAATTTCGATATCTTTTGCCTTTAAAGAGCTTAGCTCATCATATCTTAGAAAACCTGCAAAAGCCAAAACTATCATTGTTAAATTCCTAACAATAAGAACATCAGACGATGTTTTGTATTTCGCACATAAGTTTTGTATTACATCAAGTGTAACTGGATCTTTTTTAGTGACTGGTTTAGCGTTTATTCGTTTACAACTCTCTTGCAATGACTTGACAAAAGAATTCTGTGTTGGGTCAGTAAAACCATGCAATTCATGAGCCCACTTAATTGGGTAACCATGAAAAATCCAAAATTATGCTGTTCTTATGACACAAACTCTTAATTTCGTTTGCGATATCATGCAATTTCATTTTGCTACTGCCTACTTTTAAAATACTACCGACGTTCTTATTATCGGAATTAACTTTCACTTTACTACCTTCTAGACGGCCAGCAAAATTTTGCAAAGCTCTGTGAACTCCTTCCAGTTCCTTCCAAGTGGAACTCTGTAAGCTTTCGAATTCGGACCAATTTCCGTAAGCTTCTATGCACTCAAAATGTGCTTCCAATTCTGGGCAAAAATATGCACCAAAGCCTACATCTGAGGCATCACAAAATACTTCAAATTCATAAAGCTCGTCAACCATCGGTCGATTAATGTCGACCCCACTGTTGTTAAGCACAACAATAGAACTGCGCCAAAATGCCAGTTCATTAATTGCCCGAGAGGTTATTCTCACATTTGCGTTCCAGCTCGCCCTTCCAAGCACACAGTCGTACAAACACCGTGTCTGAAATCGGACAATGGGTCCCAAAACTATTTGCATTGAAATCAATTTACCGACTATACAGGCTACAAATCTTGCCTTAAAAAATAATCTTCCTTCAGAAATTGAATCAAGTATACTTGTCAAAGACGTTAGTGTTCGTGTGACTCGATCGTCGCTCACAAAAATCTTACCCAAAGAAGTGTCCCAAACATAGCCTAACCACTGCAACCTTTGTGCAGGGTCCCAGTGGCTCTTTTCCATGGCAATTAGGAACCCTAATTTCTCCAATTCATTCTTAACAAACAAGCTATTGTTTTTGCAAGCATCTATCGTATCGTTACCACCTAAACCATCGTCCAGAAACATAATCATGCGGATACCTTTAGATCTAAAATACTTCACTACTTCTCTCAAAACCTTAGTAAATATATACCCTGCAGTGGATAAACCGAAAGGCAAAACGTTAAAAGTGTAATATCTTTCTACATTTTCAGAAGTCCACGAAAAACCCAAAAATTCTTTATGTTCATCATAAATTTCTATATGGTGATAGGCCTGGGACAAATCAAACGAATGAATAAAATCCCCTTTTTCGAACAAATCTCTAGCAATACTGGTGTCTTCGTATTGAAATTTGAATTTGAATAAATGTGGATTGATATGACGACAATCCAAAACGAGTCGAAGTTTCGTCTTATTTGCCGCGACTGTTAACGGGTTAACTACCCTGGGCCTGTTTTGAACTTGCGAAATACAACCTTTATCTAAAAGTTTTTTTTTTGTATTTCAGAAATTACAAAATCTGAATTATCCCTTGCTGACTTGTTATTTCTAATAAAAATTCCAATGGGCTCTGTCTTAAACGGAATTATGTAACCATTTTTGATTATATCCAAAACATGTGAGTTATTAGAAATTTCTGACCAATGTTCGAAGCTTTCTCTCAACTTGCCAACTGGTGTAACAACGCTCACCAGTGAACTCTTTTCAAAAGATGAATCATTTACTGTACAAACTATTTGTGAACAACTACTCGTGAGATTATTCGAAATCTTATCTTCGAAAGTAAAAGTATGACCTTTCATGGAAATATCCATTTCAAAATTTTCAAAATTAAATGTACTTATCTTAGAGTTCTTTTTCTCATTACAACTCTCTGCCCAATGTCCGGCCTTTCCACACGAAAAACATCGCCCTGGTTTCCTGGTCTCCGAATTTTCTTTAGCATCTCTAGAATAAGGCTTTCTTCTATATTGCTTCTTAGCTTTATCAATCTTAAATTTCTTCTCTGCTCTGTTTGATGCCCTCTGTATTCTCTTCTCATCTTCAGAATCGTCTGCTATAGGATTTGATACGTATTCCTGCACCACTTTCCATCCCAGTTCTGATGAATCTGCCATTTTGATAAGTTTTTGACGCTCCGTTACTAATTCAATACCTTCTTGTATGGATGATTTGGCTGAAGTGACGGCTTCCAAACTTAATTCTGGACTTTCCAGTTGAGACCTAGCATCTTTCAATTTTGTCAAAACTTTTGTCTCGTGCTTAAATTGATTTTCATTTCCTTTCCTATTGAAGGCGAAATTGTCTGTCATCTTCTCCTCGATTTTATTTAACTGCTTATCAGCAATTTCTTTTTGAGACTGCTGAAGTGTGCTTTTGAAAGCATTTAACTTTGAATCCATAAGAAGTGTTAAGTTATTCAGTAACTCTTGTTGAGACGAAGTCACAGTCTGAGCTATTTGATTGTTAATAGCCTCCATGGTAACAATCTCCGCGTTGTCGGACCCGCTGCTCATCTTTACAGATCGAAGCGAATAGGTAGAATGACAAATATCTTATATTTCCCGCGCTTATTCACAAGTCACGTGATACATATCACGTGCATACTGAACACATATAAGTGTTGAAACCGTTTATACAATAATTTCCCTCTATACTGCGAAACGAGGGAAATTATAATTAAAGAAACTAAAATGTTCAATGAAATTTAATGATACTTTCTAAGCGTTGAAATGGACAAGACTATCGCCAAGTTTGAATTTGAAAATTGAGACGCAAGGTTTGTTGGTATATATAAATGCTATACATCAAAGGAAAAATGATTTAACAATGCTGTGTTGGAGTATGTTACCTTGCCTGACATGTTATCTTAATATATTGATTTTCGAAACCAATCAATTTAAAAATGGTTGGTCAAAACAGATATACTAGTCTATTTTTATTAAATAGCACAATAAAATTTTATGGTATCCTACTCTTTAGTTTTATTTGACATTATTATTATTTAATGTGATCTCTTTCTAAAAATGTCTCTAAAGGATTATGTACCATTTACATATTTGAGAAGGTTACGAAAATATTTCAATGACAAATTTATTTAACGATTTGCCACGCAATGACAAGATTAGAAAAGAAATTAATGAAATCAATCCATAGATTTCTTGCACATTATGCAATATCTCACTTCCAGTGTATCACATATCAATTTTTATACCCCTACATGAATATGTGGTGTGCTATAGAAGCAACAAGTTTCAATGGATTTTGATGAAAAGAAACCAGACAAAAATGGAATAACATTGGTTGTTATTGAATAACACTGTACAATAATTTGATATCAATAAATAACAATAACAAATAGATAACAAATCAAACAATAACAAACTCTAAAATCTAATAACGCGATGCTTTCTCACTTTGTCTTCTCTATTTCTGTTACCTCGAGATTTTTTACTCTGGAAAAGTGAAAATTCTTCCGTAAACTTTGGATGTAACATTTCAATATAATCACAGGGCTCACACAGGTTCTGAAATATAAAACATGATGAATCTATTTAGTTATTTGCCTGTTGAAGTAAATTTTGGTTTAAGTTTTTGTATAAAATGTGTTGACATAAAAAAAGGAAAATAATCCAATATACTATTAAGACGAGCAGGATTGAAATTTGTTGATAAAGTAAAATAAAATATATTTACCTGTGATTGTTCATAAAACGCTTTATATCCACCTTCTAATATATAGACTTCTGGGTAATATAGACTAGGATAATTATCACTATTCAATAACCGATCTTGTGATCGAAGATATCTCAATCTAAAAAAGAACAATACTGGCGTTTAAATATAGATTTTGGTGGTTGAAAAGAAACCTGCTGCTAATGTAGTCAATATTCATTCGAAGGCACGCGAAATTCTAATATTTGTTTCATGTTATTATCAAACGAGTTAATTTGAAAGAAGAAAATCATACACGTATAAATAGAGTATGATTTCGAGCATAGTGCGCATATTATACGCAACAAATATATTTAAATATAGTATATTTCGATTATATCATACACTCGTTTATATGAGATATATTTCAGATGTTGTAAACTTACAGTGTAGGTGCTCGCTGTGAAGGAAATTCACAATGAAATATCAATATTCCAGGTTTATCCTGTAACTCTAAAACTCTAAAATCTGATAACGCAATGCTTTCTCATTTCGTCTTCTCTATTTCTATTACATCGAGATTTTTTACTCTGGAAAATTGATAATTCTTCCGTAAACTTTGGATGTAACATTTCAATAAAATCACAGGGTTCACAGGTTCTAAATATATAACAGGATGAATTTATTTAGTTATTTTTCTATTGAAGTAAATTTTGGTTTAATTTTTTGTCTAAAATCTGCTGACGTAATAAAAAAAATAATCCAATATACTATTAAGACGAGCAGGATTGAAATTTGTTGATAAAGTAAAATAAAATATATTTACCTGTGATTGTTCATACAAAGCTTTATATCCGCCATCTAGAATATAGACTTCCTGGTAATATAGACTAGGATAATTATCGCTATTCAATAACCTATCTTGTGATCGAAGATATCTCAATCTGAAAAAGAACAATACTGACGTTTAAATGGAGATTTGGGTGGTTGAAAGAAACCCGCTACTCGTAGTCAATATTCAACAGAAGGCACGGTAACAGGTTTAAAGTTATATCTAATATTTGTATCATGTTATTAGCAAACGAGTTAATTTGAAAGAAGAAAAACATACACGTTTAAATAGAGTATAATTTCGCATATTATACACAACAAATATATTTAGATACAGTATGCACTCGTTTATATGAGATATATTTCCGATGTTATAAACTTACAGTGTAGGTGCTCGCTGTGAAGAAAATTCACAATGAAATATCAAGATTCGAGGTTTATCCTGTAATTGTAATAAATTATCAATAGAATCTTTAATATAAGTATTGACTGCTCCCTGGATATGACCACCATCATATTCATATGGATATCTACAATCTAGTTTCATATAATTATTATCTCTGGTCGGGTATTTTCCATTTAATAAGTCTTCAACCTGAAATTATATACGTTAACAAAACGAAAGTAAATATAGGTAAAAAAGACGATAAACTATTAGTATTTGGCTTTCAAAACCTGCTTATTAAAATCGAAGATGATATCAAATATGTTTTGGGTATTACTTACAGTGTGAGGTGAAATAGACTTGAGATCTTTATGTTTACCACATAAAGTAGGTAGAATATAAGGTCGACTACAATCAGCTATTAATAAAACATCATCCGATAATCTTTCTACAGCTGATTTAATTCGTTCATCTTCTCTTCTTTCATATGTTTCTTCATTTCTGACTTGTAACTTCTTATGTTTATTGTAGCATATTGGTGATGACGTATTTTCAACTTTCATCATATTTTTCCTCATTAATTGAGATATATTACGACGAGCGTTCTTTGGTCGACGGATTTCAAACTATCAAAAGGAAAATATAAACGTATAAGGAGAATAAAATTTACAAAAAAAGAAATAAAAATTAAGAGACCTTTCAATTAACATCAAGAAAATTAAAAAAAAACGATGAATTTGCAAATTTAATTAACCATATTTTCATTCTGTAGATTTTCCATTATCTGTAGATTTAGGGTATAGAGTTAAAGGTTGTTAATATAGAGCGGATGAAGTAATAATGATTCTAAATAATACGAGCTGATATTTATAGTGATAATATTTTATGTCGAGTTAATTATATCATTATGATTACTAATCATTTTCTATCATAATTAAAGGGGCACAATCTTGATTTTTAGGGGTCGTTTTGGGCCTTTGTTACATTTAAACAGTCCACAGAAATACTCAAGCTCTAAGAAAATCGCAAAATACCTTGAAATATACCTCAAAAATTTCACTTTTTATTTTTTTTCCGTGCTGTACGCGGCTGGTCTTCAGTCAGTCTGAAAATTGTGTGTCCTGTTGACAAAATCTACAATTGTTATTACATGTACTTTCTTTTTGTTTTATCAGTGTGGGCCTGCGCAGTAGTCTATTTATAACTCTTTGATTTTCCAATATGGCGGGACGTTCATAATATCTTAAGACATTAAGATTTTCAAACACGGATAAATATGTATACCCATGGATTTGAAGGCTCAAATTTCAAAGGTAAGCTTTGTAGACTATATCTGATTAGCTAAACAAAAGATTTCATGTGTTTGAGCTGTCGGATGATTGTCCGAAACAAATCAAGCCTGTGCCCCTTTAATTATATTTCTGTTCTATTTACAGTTATTATATTTCTATGTGAGTACAATTTATATCCATACTGAATATTGTTCTTAATCTATCTTCACTTGTCTGTGAATATTTTGATTAATCTACAAGATTATGTCATTTAGTGTTCAAAAATACATTAAGTTGTTGGTTACTAATCATTTCTGTGGATTATTCATATATTATTGTTTTTGAAAACGCGTTCAATTTTGGATCGTTAAATCTCTGGAAAACACAATACTTGTCCAATTTTGACGAAACTCTATGAAATTGTTTTATATCACCCAAGGATGAGCTCTATTGAAAATTAAGAATATCAAGTATATATATATATCAAGCAGCTAATATCAATAAAAGAAGTAGAATTATTTAATACGATATTTGGAAGTAATTAATTTTCGAAAACAGTCTGATGCTTTCTTGATGCAATTGTATAAATAAAAAGGAAAATGTTAACAACAGTTTTTAGTTTAACCAAAGAGAGATGAATATGGATTATAAACAGTGTGGCTATGAGTATTAATCACATAGAAATATACTGACTGTAATTAAAACAGATGATAGAAAATGATTAGTAATCATAATGATATAATTCACTCGACATTGCATTCATTATCACTATATATATAACCATATATTTTATCTGTAACCATTATTACCTCATTCTCTCTTCATTGATATTCTATACCTTTATACACCACATTTATACAAAATGGAACCTCTACAGAGTGAGAAAATGGTAAGGAAAAATCGCTTAAAATATTAGTTTGTCTTAGAGGTAGTGATTTCAATACATTTCCTTTTAAACAATTTAATATCTTTTGAAATAAATTATTGTTTATACTAAAGGAATTTTGTTTTACTATTGATAGTTTGAAATCCGTCGACCAAAGAAAGCTCGTCGTAATTTATCTCAACAAATGAGGAAGGATATGATGGAAATTGAAATTATGTCATCACCAAAATGCTACAAAAAGAATAAGAAATTAAAAGTTAGAAATGAAGAAATAAACGAAGATATTCAGGAAGGAAGAGAAAATAAAAGGATTAAATCAGCTGTAGAAAGATTATCGGATGATGTTGAATTAATAGCTGATTGTAGTCGACCTTATAGTCTACCTACTGTATGTGGTAAACATAAAGATCTCAAGTCTATTTCACCTCAAACTGTAAGTAATCACATAACCTTTTTATTTTCTTGTATATTTCAGGATGAATATTTTGAAAACAGATTATGATAATCTAGCATTTTCTGTTTTATTGGTATTTAGTTTCATTTTTTTATCGTATATCATTCTATGTTTCAGGTTGAAGACTTATTAAATGGAAAATACCCGACTGTAGATAATAATTATATGATACTAGATTGTAGATATCCATATGAATATGATGGTGGTCATATCCAGGGAGCAGTCAATGCTTATATTAAAGATTCTATTGATAATTTATTACAATTACAGGATAAACCTAGAATCTTGATATTTCATTGTGAATTTTCTTCACAGAGAGCACCTACACTGTAAGTTTATAACATCTGAAATATCTTATACATGAACGAGTGCGTGTCATATTCGAAATATACCATATTTGAATTTGCGTATATACAAATTTAAAGGAATTTGCGTACATACAAATTTAAAGGAATTTGCGTATATACAAATTTAAAGGAATTTGCTGATATACAAATTTAAAGGAATTTACGTATATACAAATTTAAAGGAATTTGCGTATATATAAATTTAAAGGAATTTGCGTATATACAAATTTAAAGGACTTTGCGTATATACAAATTTAAAGGAATTTGTGTTGATTATACATTATCAGCACTATACTCGAATTATACTCTATTTTAACCTTTGTATTGTTCTCTTTTAGATTGCGATATCTTCGATCACAAGATCGGTTATTGAATAGTGATAATTATCCTAGCCTATATTACCCAGAAGTCTATATCCTAGATGGCGGATATAAAGCTTTTTTCGAACAATCACAGGTAAAAATAAAATTTTCATTTTGTCAGAAAAATTTCAAAGTGTCTTTAACAAACACACAAAAAAACAGCCTCAGATATACGCTTCAATGGAAATACAACTAAATAATCCGCCCTGTTTATATTTCAGAACCTGTGTGAACCCTGTGAATATATTCAAATGTTAGATCAAATGTTTAGTAAAGAATTATCAATTTTCCACAGTAACAAAACACGAGGTAATAGACAGAGAAAAGAGAAGACGAGAAAACATCGTGTTATTAGATTTTGAATTTGCTGTTGTTATTAATTGTTATTTATTTGTTATAGTTATTGCTCAATTATTGTTAAATTATTGTACAGTGTTATTCAATTACAGCAAATATTAGTATATTATTGTCTAGATTGTTTTTATTGATCGAGTGATCTCGGAAAACTAAAATCCATAAGAATCAGGGGCCATGTCAACGAAGCTGTCTTAGGACTAAGACATATCTTAGGATGGTCTTATGATATATCTTAGTCCTAAGTCGGGTCAATGAAAGTATCTCAAGTTAAGATGTATCCTAAAAATTGTCGTAAAGTTAGGACAACAAAATAGGTGTCTTTAGAGCATCCTAAGATAGTCCTAAGTTAGGATATCGTTAGGATGTCATAAACAGATTAAAACATGGCCGCCGTTTATTTACACTTGAGAAGAAGGGCACAGAATATTCGTCGAGAAAGGGTGTTTAGAGACCGAAATAACCCACTGGATTACTTAGACGACACAGACATTGTTCGTAAATATAGACTTTCTCGTCCTTTAATACTAGTTTTATGTAGAATGTTTCAAAGAGACCTTCAGAGGCCAACAATGAGATCACATGCCTTCCCCGTATCACTACAAGTCATGGTAGCTTTACGATTCATCGCTACAGGGAGTTTTCAGCTAGTTAATGCCGATGTTCACAACATTTCAAGAGCTAGTGTATCTCATATAACTCGTGATGTAACAGCATGTTTGAAAAGAGTATGTCAAGAATTCATCAAGATGCCAACTGACCAGGCACAGCTGCATACTATTATGCAAGGATTCTATGACATTGCACATTTCCCCAATATTGTTGGTGCTATAGATGGGACTCATGTGCGTATCAAAGCCCCATCTACCGATGAACATCTATATGTCAATCGAAAAAACTACCACTCTATTAATGTACAAGGTGTGTGCAACTCTAACTTGAAATTCTTAAATGTAGTGGCTAAATGGCCAGGTGGCACACATGATGCCTTTATATGGGCCAACTCCAGTCTTTGTGAGTTATTTGAAAACAGACAGATTGGAAATGGCTGGTTATTAGGTGACAGTGGGTATCCATTGCGACCATGGCTTCTTCCCCCTGTATTGCAACCAACAACAAGAAACCAACAACGCTATAACGCGGCACATATGAGAACAAGAAGTGTTGTGGAAAGAAGTTTTGGCGTTCTTAAATCTCGTTTCCGCTGCATAGACACAAGTGCTGGAACCTTGTTGTACCACCCACGGAAATGTTGTGACATTGTCATTGCCGTTATCGTACTCCACAATATGTGTATTATGAATGGCATACCACTTCCACCAGGAAATGAGAACCCTCGTGACCACGGACACATTGACAGACAACCGTATCTTGGAAACCTTAATGATGGTGCTGCTGTTCGTGACAGACTGATAAATGGCGGATTTTCAAATTAAATTAATAAAAAACATAGTATTTTAAATGCTTTTGTTTGTACCATAATTGCTCTAAAGCACAAGAAAATATGACTTCTGCAGCCCACAGTCCCTTAATTCCCAATACACTTTAACATAAGCATTGGATGCAAGCTTCGGATTTGTTGTATTTGCTGACTGCTTTCTTCTTAACTTTACTCCATTATCGTTTTTTCCCTCACATAATATGAGCAAAATAAGTTCCAATGAGTCATAAACAAAATTTATAACTAAACCAAAGCATACAATATGAACAAACGATATGTAAGCTGAATTAGGTTTTGAACATAATGCAAAACTTTATTCAAATAAAAAATGTATTAATTGTACATGTATATTAAACTTTGTAAGATGCAAACAAACGAATAATTATTGAGCGTTAGTTTCGTAATTCATTACCGTGTTTACTAAGTTAGGATAATCCTAAGATCATCATAGCTAAGATAATGCTAAGACAGCTTTGTTTAACAGTCTTAGATATGTCCTAAGATAGTCCTAAGACTATCCGAAGTTATTGGCTAAGATATGTCTTAGGACAAATATTAGGATAGTTTCATTGACACGGCCCCTGGGCTTTTACAGATAACAACAGAACAGACAGACGCTTTCTTTCTTAAGTAACAAGAACGCGAATATTCGCACTCAATAAATTTCGATGTAACACAAATAATATTTATGTAACGATTGTAAGTCTCCAAACGTTTACAAAAATTCTTTCAATCTTTAATCTCTAAGTCAATAATGTTAACAGTTTTTTGTTAAGTTTCGAGCCGAAGAACCACATTACAATTTAATTTTTATCATAAATACTCATGGTTATAATATATTATTTTCAAAATATGCTCGCATTACCGGTAATAATCTAAAACACAGGACAATGGTTACTTTTTAGATTCACGTAGTTTAAATACAATTTTTTTTTATATCTATACTTTGATAGAGCCAATAAAACAATATGGCAAGTATTCAACAATATATAAAAAAAATATTCATGAGATGAGGAAGTTTAACAAGCCTCAAATGTAGGATATTGGTGAAAATTTGGTTCCATTTCTTTCCTGTTACAAAAATACAAGTGGTAATGATAATTATCATTGACAATTTTTAAATCGTAAATTGCTCACATAATGCTCTATTGTACCACAAATAACAAAAATTCTGAGTTCTGATTGGTCGAAATACATGGGGTTTAATAGCAATTTGACATCATGTCTTTGCAATTTGGCGTATTAATTTCAGCGAATTAGTTACAAATCTTGTTAATGTTAATGATAAAAAGGATGTCTTCTTTTTCATTCCATAGCGCACGTGCAGTTTGTTGTTATGTGCGTCATACTGCATCTAACGTCATAAAAACCGAATAACCCATGTCTAAATTATCCATAAAAAAGAGTCCGGGAACAAAATCATCACAATTTGTGGTACAATTCCGATAAACGACTTTCTGTTTTAGATTTAGAGGGGGTTTATTCGATATTTAACCATGCTTGAATATACCATTAGAGACCCTCGACCGCAAGCGGTCTCGGGATCTAATGATTCAAGCATGGTTAAATATCGAATAAACCCCCTCTAAATCTAAAACAGAAAGTGTTTATCTTCTAATTATACTTATCATAGTTAGACGTCATTTCGAAAAACCGGCGAATCTTTTTTTTGTAGAGACATTATGTTTATAATCTGTGTTTTTCAGATCGATCGGATAATTAGCGATTGATTGAGAAATATTGGTAACAAAATATTTAAAAATTATCAATTTTTCACGTGTAACGAAAACCTATTTTTACCAAAAAAATCCATAGATTTTTTTACAAATTATACAATATCTCACTTCTAGTGTATCATAAATTTATTTTTATACGCCCACATGAATATGTGAGATGCTATAGAAGCAACCATTTTCGATGGATTTTGATGAGACTTGGTGTGAGCATCGAAATTGATAAGAAGGCGGTCAGGTGCGAAGTTGACGATATTTCGATGAACAGTATTTGAATTATTGCCCTTGACTTAGTAAAATCACGTCGAAAAGTTTATTGTGGGTGCCATTGAAGCTACAATTGTCAATGGATATTGATGAAACTTGGTGAGAGCATTGTACTTGATAAGACGGCAATCAAGTTTGAGTATAATTAGAAGATAAACACTTTCTGTTTTAGATTTAGAGGGGGTTTATTCGATATTTAACCATGCTTGAATCATTAGATCTCTAATGGTATATTCAAGCATGGTTAAATATCGAATAAACCCCCTCTAAATCTAAAACAGAAAGTCGTTTATCGGAATTGTACCACAAATTGTGATTATTTTGTTCCCGGACACATTTTTATGGATAATTTAGAACATGGGTTATTCGGTTTTATGACGTCAGGTGCAGTATGACGCACATAACAACAAACTGCACGTGCGCTATCGAATGAAAAAGAAGACATCCTTTCTATCATTAACATTAACAAAATTTGTAACTAGTTCGCTGAAATTAGTACGCCAAATTGCAAAGACATGATGTCAAATTGCTATTAAACCCCATGTATTTCGACCAATTAGAACTCAGCATTTTTGTTATTTGTGGTACAATGGGTGTTAAAGAAACTAAAATGTTCAATGAAATTTAATGATACTTTCTTAGCGTTGAAATGGACAAGACTATCGCCAAGTTTGAATTTGACAATTGAGACGCAAGGTTTGTTGGTATATATAAATGCTATACATCAAAGGAAAAATGATTTAACAATGCTGTGTTGGAGTATGATACCTTGCCTGACATGTTATCTTAATATATTGATTTTCGAAACCAATCAATTTAAAAATGGTTGGTCAAAACAGATATACTAGTCTATTTTTATTAAATAGCGCAATAAAATTTTATGGTATCCTACTCTTTAGTTTTATTTGACATTATTATTATTTAATGTGATCTCTTTCTAAAAATTTCTCTAAAGGATTATGTACCATTTACATATTTGAGAAGGTTACGAAAATATTTCAATGACAAATTTATTTAACGATTTGCCACGCAATGACAAGATTAGAAAAGAAATTAATGAAATCAATCCATAGATTTCTTGCACATTATGCAATATCTCACTTCCAGTGTATCACATATTCATTTTTATACCCCTACATGAATATGTGGTGTGCTATAGCAG
This sequence comes from Nipponacmea schrenckii, assembly GCA_030562195.1. Taxonomy (NCBI): domain Eukaryota; kingdom Metazoa; phylum Mollusca; class Gastropoda; family Lottiidae; genus Nipponacmea; species Nipponacmea schrenckii. Next base: position 11,621,564 of record JAUJPP010000007.1, on the reverse strand, counting down.
CAACAAGTTTCAATGGATTTTGATGAAAAGAAACCAGACAAAAATGGAATAACATTGGTTGTTATTGAATAACACTGTACAATAATTTGATATCAATAAATAAATAACAA
>JAUJPP010000007.1:11604369-11620954 GCA_030562195.1 Nipponacmea schrenckii | reverse complement strand
TAGGTATAAAAGGGTATTATGTAAGCTAAGATGCTTTGGCCATGATTTACAAATTGTCAATGGTAATTTTTATTACCACTTGTAGATTTGTAAGAGGAACGAAATAGAAATAGACATAGATAACTGATAATAGAGATTTAAAGATTCAATCGTTTCATGAATATAATTTGTGTTACGTCGAAATTTATTGATTGCGAATATTCATGTTCTTGTTAATCAAGAAAGAAAGCGTCTGTCTGTTCTGTTGTTATCTGTAATAGCCCTGATCTTATTGATTTTAGTTTTTCGAGATGACTCGATCAATAAAAACAATCTATAAATTAATAGACTTTTTGCAAGTAATTTTATGACTTTATTGTATTGTCAACACGAGCTGCTGGTCCAAAAATTTTTATCGTATAAATAAATGTGTTTATGATAACTTTTAATGAATATCAACTTTATCAATAAAAATATCAATAGTTTAGAGGTACTAAGTCGAATAACCTTTATCAAATCTGGTACAAGAAAAATATGACATGTTCTTTACTATGAATCGTTGACTACAACGTTTATTGGAAAAGGACTTCAAATCATGATATGTATATATAGACAGACCAAAATAAAATGAGTAAACTTCAAGTTTAATACTTCGCCCAAATTTTCTGAGAGGATTAATTTTGAAATATTAGATACTATAAAATTAGTTTGGTGGAATTAAGAAATTGAAAAAAATATGTAAAATTTTATGTCGAAATGAATTACTTCTAAATATTATATTTGATCTATTAAATTTTGCAAATTTATGTTGTTTTGAAATACTACAGGCTTTTTTCTATTTATAAATTTGAAATAATTTGATAAATCAATTAAAAGATCAAGATATGAATAATCCACAGAAATGATTAGTAAATAAAAACTTGATTTAATTTTGAAAATTATTTGATATAATCTTGTAGATTAATGAAAAGAAATCCAAAGACAGGTGAACATAGATTAAGAACAATATTCAGTGTGGATATAAATTGTACTCACATAGAAATATAATAACTGTAAATAAAACGAGGAAATATTAATTAGGTTTGATAGAAGATGATTAGAAATCATAATGATATAATTCACTCGACATAATATATTATCACTATAAATATCAGCCCGTATTTTATCTTAAATCATTAATATATTCATCCTCTTATATTAACAATAAAACCTCTATACCCTAAATCTACAGAAAATGGAAAATCTACAGCATGAAAATATGGTAAATGAAATTTGCAAATTCATCGTTTTTTTTTTTAAACTACTTGATGTTAATTGAAAAAATACCCTTCTTAGCTGATCTCAAAATTTTTTTATATTTTTTTTTTTTTTTTTTGTAAATTTTATTCTCCTTATACTTTGATATTTTCCTTTTGATAGTTTGAAATCCGTCGGCCAAAGAACGCTCGTCGTAATATATCTCAATTAATGAGGAAAAATATGATGAAAGTGGAAAATACGTCATCACCAATATGCTACAATAAACATAAGAAGTTACAAGTCAGAAATGAAGAAACATATGATAAAAGGGAAGATGAACGAATTAAATCAGCTGTAGAAAGATTATCGGATGATGTTGAATTAATAGCTGATTGTAGTCGACCTTATACATGTAGTCTACCTACTGTATATGGTAAACATAAAGATCTCAAGTCTATTTCACCTCAAACTGTAAGTAATATCCAAAACACATTTGATATCATCTTCGATTTTAATAAGCATGTTTTGAAAGCCAAATACTAATAATTTATCGCCTTTTATTCCTATTTCTACTTACATTGTCTTATCGTATATAATTTCAGGTTGAAGATTTATTAAACGGAAAATACCCGACTATAGATAATGATTATATGATACTAGATTGTAGATATCCATATGAATATGATGGTGGTCATATCCAGGGAGCAGTCAATACTTATATTAAAGATTCTATCGATGATTTATTACAATTACAGGATAAACCTGGAATCTTGATATTTCATTGTGAATTTTCTTCACAGCGAGCACCTACACTGTAAGTTTATAACATCTGAAATATATCTCATATAAACGAGTGCATGCTATAATCGAAATATACTATATTTAAATAGATTTGTTGCGTATAATATGCAGACTATGCTCGAAATCATACTCTATGATTTTCTTCTTTCAAATTTACTCGTTTGATAATAACATGAAACAAATATTAGAATTTCCCGTGCCTTCTGTTGAATATTGACTACATTAGTAGCAGGCGTCTTTTCAACCACCGAAATCTCTTTTTAAATGTCGGTATTGTTCTTTTTCAGATTGAGATATCTTCGATCACAAGATCGGTTATTGAATAGTGATAATTATCCTAGTCTATATTACCTAGAAGTCTATATTCTAGATGGTGGATATAAAGTTTTTTATGAACAATCACAGGTAAATATATTTTATTTTACTTTGTCAACAAATTTCAAACCTGCTCGTCTTAATAGTATATTGGATTATTTTTCTTTTTTTTATGTCAACACATTTAAGACAAAAACTTAAAGTAAAATTTACTTCAACAGGCAAATAACTAAATAGATTTATACTGTTTTATATTTCAGAACCTGTGTGAGCCCTGTGATTATATTGAAATGTTACATCCAAAGTTTACGAAAGAATTTTCACTTTTCCAGACTAAAAAATCTCGAGGTAATAGAAATAGAGAAGACAAAGTGAGAAAGCATCGCGTTATCAGATTTTAGAGTTTGTTATTGTTTGATTTGTTATCTATTTGTTATTGTTATTAAAATATTTTAAAATTTAAATATTAAACTCAAATTTAAAGTTGGAGATAGAGTTCGTATTTATAAATATAAAAGTAAATTCGAAAAAGGTTATGTTGGATATTGGACGAATGAAATCTTTATTATTGATAAAGTTAATAAAACTTCACCACCAACTTATAGTTTAGTAGATTTACATGGTGAAGAAATCTTGGGTAGATTTTATCAAAACGAACTTCAAAAAACTGATTTTTAAAAAATGATTACTTTCGAAGAATTCTTACAAAAATACGGAACAGATACTACCACAAATTTTCAATTAATCAGATGGGCAGAAGAATTAAACATAAAACCTTTTTACTACTGTATGCGTGATGAAATATCATCTCTTAAAAATAAAACAAAGTTTTATGCTATAACTAATATCCATACTTCAGATCAAAAAGGCGTTCATCATTCTGCTTTATTCAAAGGGGATTCAATGTATTTTTTCGATTCATATGGATTAGATCCAACTAAAGAAATTATTGATTTGAATTATGGTCCAATAAAATGTTCTACTTTTCAAATTCAAAAACCAGGAGATAAATTTTGTGGACAACTTTCTCTTTGGGTTTTATATCAATTAAGTTTAGGTAAACCATTTGAACAAATAGTATTAAATCTTGTTTAAAAAATGGCAAATAAATTTGGTCTAGGAAACTTAAAGAATGAAGTTCCTACATTAACGCTTAGTAAATTCAAACCATATTTTGTAGATCAAACTGGAGACACACTTCAAGGTGATATAGATATGAATAATTTCAAAATAACTAATTTAAGATTTCCTCAACATAAAAAAGATGCAATTAATAAAGGTCATTTAAGTCAAACAACTAAAAGTTTACAACAAAAAATAACGGTATTAGATAAAGATAGTAAAAACCAATTAGAAAATCATCAAAAACTTTTAAACTCACAAACTAGAAAAAAAACTAGAAAGTTATCAACAACAATTAGCTAATATAGTCGATAAAACTCAGTTGGATAGAATAAATTTATTAATATCACAACTAGACGAAAAAATTACAAAACAAAAATCAGATATTAAACAACTGATAGGTAATATTAAACCAGGTATAAATGAGGAACGATTGAAACAAGAATTATATAATCTTGAAACGAAACTAAATGATGATAATGAACTAACAGAAATTAAAACCTATATTCAACAACAATTAGTTAATGTGGTTGATAAATCTCAATTACAAAATTTAAATTTATTAATATCTCAACTAGACGATAAAATTACAAAGCAAAAATCAAATGTTAAAGAACTAATAAGTAACATTAAACCAGGCATAAGCGAAGAAAAATTAAAACAAGAATTAATTAATCTAGAGACGAAACTTAATGATGACAGTAAACTAACAGAAATTAAAACTTATGTTCAACAACAGTTAGTTAATGTGGTTGATGAAACTCGGTTAGAGAGATTAAGATCATTAATATCCAAATTAGATGATAGAATTACAAAAGAGAAAATAGATTTGAAACAACTAATAGATAATATTAAACCAGGTATTAGCGAAGAGAGACTGAAACAAGAATTGTCTAAATTAGAAACAAATAATAACAACGAGCTAACAGAAATTAAAACCTATATTCAACAACAATTAGTTAATATAGATAGAAGTTTTAAACGCGCCATTTTCAAACTGTGTTTTAACTGTTTATGAACTTTTGTTTCAGAACCTGTGTGAGCCCTGTGATTATATTGAAATGTTACATCCAAAGTTTACGGAAGAATTTTCACTTTTCCAGACTAAAAAATCTCGAGGTAATAGAAATAGAGAAGACAAAGTGAGAAAGCATCGCGTTATCAGATTTTAGAGTTTGTTATTGTTTGATTTGTTATCTATTTGTTATTGTTATTGTTATTTATTGATAACAAATTATTGTACAGTGTTATTCAATAGCAACCAATGTTATTCCATTTTTGTTTGCTTTCTTTTCATCAAAATCCATTGAAACTTGTTGCTTCTATAACACACCACATATTCACGTGAGCGTATACAAAATAAATTTGTGATACACTGGAAGTGAGTTATTGCATAATGTGCAAGAAATCTATGGATTGACTTCATTAATTTCTTTTCTGATCTTGTCATTGCGTTGCAAATCGTTAAACAAATTTGTCAGTGAAATATTTTCGTAACCTTCTCAAATATGTAAATGGTACATAATCCTTAGAGACATTTTTAGAAAGAGATCACATTAAATAATCATAATGTCAAATAAAACTAAAGAGTAGGATACCATAAAATTTTATTGCGCTATTTAATAAAATTAGAATCTGTTTTGACCAAACATTTTTAAATTGATTGGTTTCGAAAATCAATATATTAAGATAACATGTCAGACAAGGTAACATACGCCAACACAGCATTGTTAAATCATTTTTCCTAAATGTATAGCATTTATATATACCAACTCAATTGTCAAATTCAAACTTGGCGATAGTCTTGTCCATTTCAACGCTTAGAAACTTAGAAAGTATCATTAGATTTCATTGAACATTTTAGTTTCTTTAACACTCACGATGATTTTTGACGTGATTTTACTAAGTCAAGGGCAAGAACTAAAAAACCGTTCATCAAAAAATCGTTATACTCAAACTTGATTGCCGTCTTATCAAGTCCAATGCTCTCACCAAGTTTCATCAATATCTATTGACAATTGTAGCTTCAATGGCATCCACAATAAACTTTTCGACGTGATTTTACTAGGTCAAGGGCAATAATTCAAATACTGTTCATCGAAATATCGTCGACTTCGCACATGACCGCCTTCTTATCAATTTCGATGCTCACACCAAGTTTCATCAAAATCCATCGAAAATTGTTGCTTCTATAGCATCTCACATATCTATGTGGGCGTATAAAAATAAATTTATGAAACACTAGAAGTGAGATGTTGAATAATTTGTAAAAAATCTATGGATTTTTTTTGTAAAAATAGGTTTCCGTTACACCTGAAAAATTGATAATTTTTAAATATTTTGTTACCAATATTTCTCTAAATCTATGGATTGATTTCATTAATTTCTTTTCTAATCTTGTCATTGCGTGGCAAATCGTTAAATAAATTTGTCATTGAAATATTTTCGTAACCTTCTCAAATATGTAAATGGTACATAATCCTTTAGAGACATTTTTAGAAAGAGATCACATTAAATAATAATAATGTCAAATAAAACTAAAGAGTAGGATACCATAAAATTTTATTGCGCTATTTAATAAAAATAGACTAGTTTATCTGTTTTGACCAACCATTTTTAAATTGATTGGTTTCGAAAATCAATATATTAAGATAACATGTCAGGCAAGGTATCATACTCCAACACAGCATTGTTAAATCATTTTTCCTTTGATGTATAGCATTTATATATACCAACAAACCTTGCGTCTCAAATGTCAAATTCAAACTTAGAAAGTATCATTAAATTTCATTGAACATTTTAGTTTCTTTAACACCCATTATACTCAAACTTGATTGCCGTCTTATCAAGTACAATGCTCTCACCAAGTTTCATCAATATCCATTGACAATTGTAGCTTCAATGGCACCCACAATAAACTTTTCGACATGATTTTACTAAGTCAAGGGCAATAATTCAAATACTGTTCATCGAAATATCGTCAACTTCGCACCTGACCGCCTTCTTATCAATTTCGATGCTCACACCAAGTTTCATCAAAATCCATCGAAAATGGTTGCTTCTATAGCATCTCACATATTCATGTGGGCGTATAAAAATAAATTTATGATACACTAGAAGTGAGATATTGTATAATTTGTAAAAAAATCTATGGATTTTTTTGGTAAAAATAGGTTTTCGTTACACGTGAAAAATTGATAATTTTTAAATATTTTGTTACCAATATTTCTCAATCAATCGCTAATTATCCGATCGATCTGAAAAACACAGATTATAAACATAATGTCTCTATAAAACAAAGATTCGCCGGTTTTTCGAAATGACGTCTAACTATGATAAGTATAATTAGAAGATAAACACTTTCTGTTTTAGATTTAGAGGGGGTTTATTCGATATTTAACCATGCTTGAATCATTAGATCCCGAGACCGCTTGCGGTCGAGGGTCTCTAATGGTATATTCAAGCATGGTTAAATATCGAATAAACCCCCTCTAAATCTAAAACAGAAAGTCGTTTATCGGAATTGTACCACAAATTGTGATGATTTTGTTCCCGGACTCTTTTTTATGGATAATTTAGACATGGGTTATTCGGTTTTTATGACGTTAGATGCAGTATGACGCACATAACAACAAACTGCACGTGCGCTATGGAATGAAAAAGAAGACATCCTTTTTATCATTAACATTAACAAGATTTGTAACTAATTCGCTGAAATTAATACGCCAAATTGCAAAGACATGATGTCAAGTTGCTATTAAACCCCATGTATTTCGACCAATCAGAACTCAGAATTTTTGTTATTTGTGGTACAATAGAGCATTAAGTGAGCAATTTACGATTTAAAAATTGTCAATGGTAATTATCATTACCACTTGTATTTTTGTAACAGGAAAGAAATGGAACCAAATTTTCACCAATATCCTACATTTGAGGCTTGTTAAATATCCTCATCTCATGAATATTTTTTTTATATATTGTTGAATACTTGCCCTATTGTTTTATTGGCTCTATCAAAGTATAGATATAAAAAAAAAATTGTATTTAAACTACGTGAATCTAAAAAGTAACCATTGTCCTGTGTTTTAGATTATTACCGGTAATGCGAGCATATTTTGAAAATAATATATTATAACCATGAGTATTTATGATAAAAATTAAATTGTAATGTGGTTCTTCGGCTCGAAACTTAACAAAAAACTGTTATTAACATTATTGACTTAGAGATTAAAGATTGAAAGAATTTTTGTAAACGTTTGGAGTCGTACAATCGTTACATAAATATTATTTGTGTTACATCGAAATTTATTGAGTGCGAATATTCGCGTTCTTGTTACTTAAGAAAGAAAGCGTCTGTCTGTTCTGTTGTTATCTGTAAAAGCCCTGATTCTTATGGATTTTAGTTTTCCGAGATCACTCGATCAATAAAAACAATCTAGACAATAATATACTAATATTTGCTGTAATTGAATAACACTGTACAATAATTTAACAATAATTGAGCAATAACTATAACAAATAAATAACAATTAATAACAACAGCAAATTCAAAATCTAATAACACGATGTTTTCTCGTCTTCTCTTTTCTCTGTCTATTACCTCGTGTTTTGTTACTGTGGAAAATTGATAATTCTTTACTAAACATTTGATCTAACATTTGAATATATTCACAGGGTTCACACAGGTTCTGAAATATAAACAGGGCGGATTATTTAGTTGTATTTCCATTGAAGCGTATATCTGAGGCTGTTTTTTTGTGTGTTTGTTAAAGACACTTTGAAATTTTTCTGACAAAATGAAAATTTTATTTTTACCTGTGATTGTTCGAAAAAAGCTTTATATCCGCCATCTAGGATATAGACTTCTGGGTAATATAGGCTAGGATAATTATCACTATTCAATAACCGATCTTGTGATCGAAGATATCGCAATCTAAAAGAGAACAATAAAAAGGTTAAAATAGAGTATAATTCGAGTATAGTGCTGATAATGTATAATAAACACAAATTCGTTTCAATTTGTATATACGCAAATTCCTTTAAATTTGTATATACGCAAATTCCTTTAAATTTATATATACGTAAATTCCTTTAAATTTGTATATCAGCAAATTCCTTTAAATTTGTATATACGAAAATTTCCCTTTAAATTTGTATATACGCAAATTCCTTTAAATTTGTATATACGCAAATTCAAATATAGTATATTTCGAGTATGACTCGCACTCGTTCATGTATAAGATATTTCAAGTTTATCTGTAAATGGTACATAATCCTCTAGAGACATTTTTAGAAAGAGATCACATTAAATAATAATAATGTCAAATAAAACTAAAGAGTAGGATACCATAAAATTTTATTGTGCTATTTAATAAAAATAGAATAGTATATCTGTTTTGACCAACCATTTTTAAATTGATTGGTTTCGAAAATCAATAACATGTCAGGCAAGGTATCATACGCCAACACAGCATTTTTCCTTTGATGTATAGCATTTATATATACCAACAAACCTTTCGTCTCAATTGTCAAATTCAAACTTGGCGATAGTCTTGTCCATTTCAACGCTTAGAAAGTATCATTAGATTTCATTGAACATTTTAGTTTCTTTAACACCCGTTATACTCAAACTTGATTGCCGTCTTATCAAGTCCAATGCTCTCACCAAGTTTCATCAATATCCATTGACAATTGTAGCTTCAATGGCACCCACAATAAACTTTTCGACGTGATTTCAAGGGCAATAATTCAAATACTGTTCATCGAAATATCGTCAACTTCGACCTGACCGCCTTCTTATCAATTTCGATGCTCACACCAAGTTTCATCAATATCCATCGAAAATGGTTGCTTCTATAGCATCTCACATATTCATGTGGGCGTATAAAAATAAATTTACGATACACTAGAAGTGTAAGAAATCTATGGATTTTTTTGTTGTAAAAATAGGTATCCGTTACACCTGAAAAATTAATAATTTTTAAATATTTTGTTACCAATATTTCTCAATCAATCGCTAATTATCCGATCGATCTGAAAAACACAGATTATCTACAAAAAAATGGGTTTGCCGGTTTTTCGAAATGATGTCTAACTATGATAAGTATAATAGAGCATTATGTGAGCAAATTATGATTTACAAATTGTCAATGGTAATTATTATTACCACTTGTATATTTGTAACAGGAACGAAATGGAACCAAATTTTCACCAATATCCTATATTTGAGGCTTGTTAAATATCCTCATCTCATGAATATTTTTTTTATATATTGTTGAATACTTGCCCTATTGTTTTATTGGCTCTATCAAAGTATAGATATAAAAAAAAATTGTATTTAAACTAACCATTGTCCTGTGTTTTAGATTATTAATGCGAGCATATTTTGAAAATAATATATTATAACCATGAGTATTTATGATAAAAATCAAATTGTATTATGGTTCTTCGGCTTGAAACTTGAAAAAAATTGTTATTAACATTATTGACATAGAGATTAAAGATTGAAAGAGTTTTTGTAAACGTTTGGAGTCATACAATCGTTACATAAATATTATTTGTGTTACATCGAAATTTATTGAGTACGAATATTCGTGTTCTTGTTACTTAAGAAAGAAAGCGTCTCTCTATTGAATAACACTGTACAATAATTTAACAATAATTGAGCAATAACTAAAACAAATAAGTAACAATTAATAACAACAGCAAATTCAAAATCTTATAACACGATGTTTTCTCACCTTCTCTTTTCTCTGTCTATTACCTCGTGATTTGTTACTGTGGAAAATTGATAATTCTTCACTAAACATTTGATCTAACATTTGAATATATTCACAGGGTTCACACAGATTCTGAAATATAAACAGGGCGGATTATTTAGTTGTATTTCCATTGAATCTGAGGCTGTGTTTTTTTGTGTGTTTGTTTAAGACACTTTGAAATTTTCTAACAAAATGAAAACTTTATTTTTACCTGTGATTGTTCGAAAAAAGCTTTATATCCGCCATCTAGGATATAGACTTCTGTGTAATACAGGCTAGGATAATTATCATTCAATAAGCGATCTTGTGATCGAAGATATCGCAATCTAAAAGAGAAAAATACAAAGGTTTAAATAGAGTATAATTCGAGTATAGTGCTGATAATGTATAATCAACACAAATTGATCAAATTTGTATATACGCAAATTCCTTTAAATTTGTATATACGGAAATTCAAATACAGTATATTTCGAATATGACACGCACTCGTTCATATATGAGATATATTTCAGATGTTATAAACTTACAGTGTAGGTGCTCGCTGTGAAGAAAAAATTCCTGTAATTGTAATAAATCCTCAATAGAATCTTTGATATAAGTATTGACTGCTCCCTGGATATGACCACCATCATATTCATATGGATATCTACAATCTAGTATCATATAATTATTATCTATAGTCGGGTATTTTCCATTTAATAGGCCTTCAACCTGAAACATAGAATGATATACGATAAAGAAATAAACTATTAGCTATTAAAAATCTCGCAAATTTTATAAATAAAGCTTTTAAAGTTAGGGATCAGATCCTATCATTATAACGTACACTCTAATGGCTATGTAAATATATATTAATATGATTAATATATTAGATTTTTCAATATTCTTTGTGTTATCATCTGCTAATATTGTACATACTTTTAATTATTTACGTATTTATTTATTTATCCTAATTATTGCAGTGCGTACTATCGAACGCACTGCATTGTTTTCGAAATGTTTTTTTTTTTTTTTTTTTTTTTTTTTTTCGAATTCTGCTCAGAGTGCCCAGCCAAAACTACATGTGCCACGTACAAACTGTTAACATTTCTTCCGCAAATGTCGCGAAACTAAATCATATGAATATATTTTCACGTCATTTTGTCCAACCGGAAATGACGTACGACGCTATGTCAAACTTTAGGTTTTTTCTCATTAGCGAAGCTAGTTTTTAATCAATGTGGATTGTGTTTTTTTTGGTTATTACTTTTATTCTTTGTTAAAAAGATAGCACTTTCAAACTTTCAAATTTTTGAACTTTGTCGCTGACTTTTTTAATTTTAATTTTTGCGTTTTTTCAACTTCTACATTTTTATTGCGAACTATAATAAATTTTCAAATTTTGATACAACTTCCGGTTTTAATGTTATTTGCTCTTAAAGTTGAAATTTGCACTTCCGGAATATTGAAAATATTTGAAAAATTTCTTTTGCAATAAGCTAGAATTGTTCATTTAATGATGTTAAATTTGAAAAATCCGAACCGGAAGTAACGGATCAGCCGCCATTTCGATATGTCTAACTTTTGTAAAACTAAAAATTCAGGCTCAGGTTTAAATTAAATTTGCATAATTTTCGGGTTTCTGCAAACGACAATCGATTGCGCAAAAGTATGGGAAGGGATTTTTGAATTTCGATTTTGCTTTTCCTTTATTTCCGGTTGAAATTTTTCAGTGATAGTCAAAACTTTTAAAGGTCATATTTTGCCATATTGACCTTTGGTGACCTTGTGACCTGAACAAAAGTTATTGCCCTTGATTAAATCTGCCCAATGGTATCTTCACTTTTGTTGTCCGGTGTTCACTTCCGGTTTTGTAGCCAATTGAAAAGCACAAATTTTAACTTTAAAGAGCTCTATCACGTGACCTAATTTACATAGGACAGAATTTTTTACATATTCCTTTTACATTTAATGTCATCTTTCCATTAATATATCACACTTGGTATTTTTATCAAAATTGCGCGTTTAAAAATTTCAAAATTCTGTAATTTCTTCTATACTAACTGTGCGTGTTTTTCTTTAAATCGAAATAGAGTCTCAGGGGATAATTCGATTTGTGTTATTTTGATGTATATAGAATCTATAACCGATTGCCGAAATATATATGGAAACCGATTTTTGAATTTTGATTTTGATTTTTTAACGATTAAAATTTTTTTAAACTTTGAAGGGTCGTATATTGTGACGTTGACCTTTGACGAATTTTTGACTGTACAAATATGATAGCTCTCGAGAAGTTCTATCCAATGATATATAAAGCTTTATTGTAAGATATATACTTCCGCTTTTATCGCCATTTCAAAATTGCGAATTTTCCCTATAAAACAATCTGTTTAATGTGTTGCATTTGGGCGGCCTACAAGATATGAGTTTCAGCGATCTGAAATTATTTTTTTGTTTAATCGTTCTACATCCAGTTAAAATGATTCAAAGTTGTTATGTATGTTTTTCCTGTTGTGGGTGATGTAAATATTGAATATTTGGAACGAAATTACAACCTTTAGAATTTTAAATTTTATCTCTTATATTATGCAACAATAATATACAGTTGACTGGAATAATTGTCTAAGGGACGAAACTCTATTCAATATAAATTTTAAAATGTTAGGCCGCGCTATTTATGTGGTGTCTCAATGTTATACCCTGGCGACTTAAGACAACTTTAACCATTAGTGACCTTTCGATTTGTATATAGCTTCGACATTGTCTATCCAATGCTATATATATATATTTTGTACGATATCTACTTTTGGTTTCATCGCCATCCGAAAATTGCGAATTTAATATATAAAACAATCTACATTGGGTATTATTCTCTACGTTTGGGCGATTTACAAATATGAGTTTCGGCGATCCGGATATCTTTTTTAGATTAAACGACCCTCTATCCATTTTTTATTATGAATTTAACTTATTATCTATCTTAATTGATGATGAGGGCTAAGGATGGGGAGGGGCAAAGAGGGGAAAGGGGGGAAATGGGGTATGGGAGCGTTTGTTATGAAATCAAAATCCGTTTCTGATGCACATTTTTTTATTTTAATAAACCCTTTTTGTCTTTTGCTTAACGAACGAATCCCTGGATGGAACGCACTGCTTCAGTGCCGTTAGGCGTACGGCTCTAGTTATATTTTGTATTCTATTTATATGATTGTACTGTGATTCTCTGTAGTACGAAATAAATATCTATCTATCTATCTATCTATCTATCTATCTATCTATCAATAAACTAATTACCAATAACACAGAAAATGCTAGATTATCATAATCTGTTTTCAAAATATCCATCCTGAAATATACAAGAAAATAAAAAGGTTATGTTATGACTTACAGTTTGAGGTGAAATAGACTTGAGATCTTTATGTTTACCATATACAGTAGGTAGAATATAAGGTCGACTACAATCAGCTATTAATTCAACATCATCCGATAATCTTTCTACAGCCGATTTAATCCTTTTATTTTCTCTTCCTTCCTGAATATCTTCGTTTATTTCTTCATTTCTAACTTTTAATTTCTTATTCTTTATGTAGCATTTTGGTGATGACATAATTTCAACTTCCATCATATCCTTCCTCATTTGTTGAGATAAATTACGACGAGCTTTCTTTGGTCGACGGATTTCAAACTATCAATAGTAAAACAAAATTCCTTTAGTATAAAGAATGATTTATTTCAAAGGATATTAAATTGTTTAAAAGGAAATATATTGAAATCACTACCTCTAAGACAAACTAATATAAACATTATTTAAGCGATTTTTCCTTACCATTTTCTCACTCTGTAGAGGTTCCATTTTGTATAAATGTGGTATAGAATATAGGTATAGAATATCAATGAAGAGAGAATGAGGTAATAATGGTTAAAGATAAAATATATGGTTATATATATAGTGATAATGAATGCAATGTCGAGTGAATTATATCATTATGATTACTAATCATTTTCTATCATCTGTTTTAATTACAGTCAGTATATTTCTATGTGATTAATACTCATAGCCATACTGTTTATAATCCATATTCATCTCTCTTTGGTTAAACTGAAAACTGTTGTTAACATTTTCCTTTTTATTTATACAATTGCATCAAGAAAGTATCAGACTGTTTTCGAAAATTAATTACTTCCAAATATCGTATTAAATAATTCTACTTCTTTTATGGATATTAGCTGCTTGATATATATATATATACTTGATATTCTTAATTTTCAATAGAGCTCATCCTTGGGTGATATAAAACAATTTCATAGAGTTTCGTCAAAATTGGACAAGTATTGTGTTTTCCAGAGATTTAACGATCCAAAAACGCGTTTTCAAAAACAATAATATATGAATAATCCACAGAAATGATTAGTAACCAAAAACTTAATGTATTTTTTAACACTAAATGACATAATCTTGTAGATTAATGATCAAAATATCCACAGACAGGTGAAGATAGATTAAGAACAATATTCAGTATGGATATAAATTGTACTCACATAGAAATATAATAACTGTAAATAGAACAGAAATATAATTAATTATGATAGAAATAGATTAGTAATCATAATGATATAATTCACTCGACATAAAATATTATCACTATAAATATCAGCTCGTATTTTATCTAGAATCATTATTACTTCATCCTCTCTATACATGTATTAACAACCTTTACCTCTATACCCTAAATCTACAGATAATGGAAAATCTACAGCATGAAAATATGGTAAATTCAATTTGCAAATTCATCGGTTTTTTTTTAATCTTCTTGATGTTAATTGAAAGGTCTCTTAATTTTTATTTCTTTTTTTGTAAATTTTATCTCCTTATACGTTTATATTTTCCTTTTGATAGTTTGAAATCCGTCGGCCAAAGAACGCTCGTCGTAATATATCTCAATTAATGAGGAAAAATATGATGAAAGTGGAAAATACGTCATCACCAATATGCTACAATAAACATAAGAAGTTACAAGTCAGAAATGAAGAAACATATGAAAGAAGAGAAGATGAACGAATTAAATCAGCTGTAGAAAGATTATCGGATGATGTTGAATTAATAGCTGATTGTAGTCGACCTTATAGTCTACCTACTGTATATGGTAAACATAAAGATCTCAAGTCTATTTCACCTCAAACTGTAAGTAATATCCAAAACATATTTGATATCATCTTCGATTTTAATAAGCAGGTATTGAAAGCCCAATACTAATAGTTTATCTTCTTTTTTACCTATATATATTTACATTTTGTTATCGTATATAATTTTAGGTTGAAGATTTATTAAATGGTAAATAGCCGACTAGAGATAATAATTATATGATACTAGATTGTAGATATCCATATGAATATGATGGTGGTCATATCCAGGGAGCAGTCAATACTTATATCAAAGATTCTATTGAGGATTTATTACAATTACAGGATAAACCTGGAATATTGATATTTCATTGTGAATTTTCTTCACAGCGAGCACCTACACTGTAAGTTTATAACATCTGAAATATATCTCATATAAACGAGTGCATGCTCGAAATATACTTTATTTTAATATATAATATATGTGTTGCGTATAATATGCAGACTATGCTCGAAATCATACTCTATTTAAACGTTTTCTTCTTTCAAATTAATTCGTTTGCTAATAACATGATACAAATATTAGATATAACTTTAAACCTGTTCCCGTGCCTTCTGATGAATATTGACTACATTAGTAGCAGGCGTCTTTTCAACCTACAAAATCTCTATTTAAATGTCAGTATTGTTCTTTTTTAGATTGAGATATCTTCGATCACAAGATCGGTTATTGAATAGTGATAATTAATATTTCCCGCGTTTCGCAAGTAGAGCGGGAAATTATTGTATTAACAGTTCATGTAAAATGGGTTGGATCACGTGGCATGTCACGTGAATGATTTGTAAGTGAGCGAAAGTTCGTAAATACAAATCATTCTCTAGCCAACTCTGCTTCGATACACAAGTTATGGAGACCGGATTAGATCCATCCACGAGGGAGATCATCTCAAGAGAAGTTCAAGATGTCATTGCTAGATCTCAGACAGACATGTTGAATAATATAAACGCTGTGATGGATTCAAGATTGTCCGCATTCAATAAGGATTTAAAGTCCGCTCAACGTGAAATCTCTCAATCTCAAATTATAAAAATTGAGGAAACGTTGACTGACAATTTTAGTTTCCGGAGAAAAGGAAACGAAAACCAATATAAGCATGAATCAAAAGTTTTAAACAAGTTCAAAGAAGCTATGGATAATTTAGACGCACCCGAGCTTAGTATGGATGCTGTTTTGTCCGCCAAAGAGAGAATTTCTGAAGGTATGG
>JAUJPP010000007.1:11585566-11603869 GCA_030562195.1 Nipponacmea schrenckii | reverse complement strand
CGTCAAAATTGGACAAGTATTGTGTTTTCCAGAGATTTAACGATCCAAAATTGAACGCGTTTTCAAAAACAATAATATATGAATAATCCACAGAAATGATTAGTAACCAACAACTTAATGTATTTTTGAACACTAAATGACATAATCTTGTAGATTAATCAAAATATTCACAGACAAGTGAAGATAGATTAAGAACAATATTCAGTATGGATATAAATTGTACTCACATAGAAATATAATAACTGTAAATAGAACAGAAATATAATTAAAGGGGCACAGGCTTCATTTGTTTCGGACAATCATCCGACAGCCTCAAACACATGAAATCTTTTGTTTAGCTAACCAGATATAGTCTACAAAGCTTACCTTTGAAATTTGAGCCTTCAAATCCATGGGTATACATATTTATCCGTGTTTGAAAATCATAAATCTTAAGATATTATGAACGTCCCGTCATATTGGAAAATCAAAGAGTTATAAATAGACTACTGCGCAGGCCCACACTGATAAAACAAAAAGAAAGTACATGTAATAACAATTGTAGATTTTGTCAACAGGACACACAATTTTCAGACTGACTGAAGACCAGCCGCGTACAGCACGGAAAAAAAATAAAAAGTGAAATTTTGTATTATTACTAAACATTTGATCTAACATTTGAATATATTCACAGGGTTCACACAGATTCTGAAATATAAACAGGGCGGATTATTTAGTTGTATTTCCATTGAAGCGTAAATCTGAGGCTGTGTTTTTTTGTGTGTTTATTAAAGACACTTTGAAATTTTCTAACAAAATGAAAACTTTATTTTTTACCTGTGATTGTTCGAAAAAAGCTTTATATCCGCCATCTAGGATATAGACTTCTGGGTAATACAGGCTAGGATAATTATCACTATTCAATAAGCGATCTTGTGATCGAAGATATCGCAATCTAAAAGAGAAAAATACAAAGGTTAAAATAGAGTATAATTCGAGTATAGTGCTTATAATGTATAATCAACACAAATTCATCAAATTTGTATATACGCAAATTCCTTTAAATTTGTATATACGGAAATTCAAATATAGAATTATTTCGAATATGACACGCACTCGTTCATATATGAGATATATTTCAGAGGTTATAAACTTACAGTGTAGGTGCTCGCTGTGAAGAAAATTCACAATGAAATATCAAGATTCCAGGTTTATCCTGTAATTGTAATAAATTATCAATAGAATCTTTAATATAAGTATTGACTGCTCCCTGGATATGACCACCATCATATTCATATGGATATCTACAATCTAGTATCATATAATTATTATCTATAGTCGGGTATTTTCCATTTAATAGGTCTTCAACCTGAAACATAGAATGATATACGAAAAAGGAATAAACTATTAGCTATTAAAAATCTCGCAAATTTTATAAATAAAGCTTTTAAAGTTAGGGATCAGATCCTATCATTATAACGTACACTCTAATGGCTATGTAAATATATATTAATATGATTAATATATTAGATTTTTCAATATTCTTTGTGTTATCATCTGCTAATATTGTAAATACTGTTATTATTTACGTATTTATTTATTTATCCTAATTATTATATTTTGTATTCTATTTATATGATTGTACTGTGATTCTCTGTAGTACGAAATAAATATCTATCAATAAACTAATTACCAATAAAACAGAAAATGCTAGATTATCATAATCTGTTTTCAAAATATCCATCCTGAAATATACAAGAAAATAAAAAGGTTATGTTATGACTTACAGTTTGAGGTGAAATAGACTTGAGATCTTTATGTTTACCATATACAGTAGGTAGACTATAAGGTCGACTAGTTTGGTGGAATTAAGAAAGAGAAAAAAATATGTTAAATTTTCTGTCGAAATGAATTACTAATAAATATTGTATTTGATCTATTAAATTTTGCAAATTTATGTTGTTTTGAAATACTACAGGCTTTTTTCTATTTATAAATTTGAAATAATTTGATAAATCAATTAAAAGATCAAGATATGAATAATCCACAGAAATGATTAGTAAATAAAAACTTGATTTAATTTTGAAAATTATTTGATATAATCTTGTAGATTAATGAAAAGAAATCCAAAGACAGGTAAACATAGATATTAAAGAACAATATTCAGTGTGGATATAAATTGTACTCACATAGAAATATAATAACTGTAAATAAACGAGGAAATATTAATTAGGTTTGATAGAAGATGATTAGAAATCATAATGATATAATTCACTCGACATAATATATTATCACTATAAATATCAGCTCGTATTTTATCTTAAATCATTAATACTTCATCCTCTTATATTAACAATCTTTACCTCTATACCCTAAATCTACAGAAAATGGAAAATCTACAGCATAAAAATATGGTAAATGAAATTTGAAAATTCATCGTTCTTTTTTTAAACTACTTGATGTTAATTGAAATATAACCTTCTAAGCTTGTCTTAAAATTTTTTTATATATTTTTTTTTTTTTTTTTTTTTGTAAATTTTATTCTCCTTATACTTTGATATTTTCCTTTTGATAGTTTGAAATCCGTCGGCCAAAGAATGCTCGTCGTAATATATCTCAATTAATGAGGAAAAATATGATGAAAGTGGAAAATACGTCATCACCAATATGCTACAATAAACATAAGAAGTTACAAGTCAGAAATGAAGAAATATATGAAAGAAGAGAAGATGAACGAATTAAATCAGCTGTAGAAAGATTATCGGATGATGTTGAATTAATAGCTGATTGTAGTCGACCTTATAGTCTACCTACTGTATGTGGAAAACATAAAGATCTCAAGTCTATTTCACCTCAAACTGTAAGTAATATCCAAAACACATTTGATATCATCTTCGATTTTAATAAGCATGTTTTGAAAGCCGAATACTAATAATTTATCGCCTTTTATTCCTATTTCTACTTACATTGTCTTATCGTATATAATTTCAGGTTGAAGATTTATTAAATGGAAAATACCCGACTATAGATAATAATTATATGATACTAGATTGTAGATATCCATATGAATATGATGGTGGTCATATCCAGGGAGCAGTCAATACTTATATTAAAGATTCTATCGATGATTTATTACAATTACAGGATAAACCTGGAATCTTGATATTTCATTGTGAATTTTCTTCACAGCGAGCACCTACACTGTAAGTTTACAACATCTGAAATATATCTCATATAAACGAGTGCATGCTATTATCGAAATATACTATATTTAAATATATTTGTTGCGTATAATATGCACACTATGCTCGAAATCATACTCTATTTAAACGTGTATGATTTTCTTCTTTCAAATTAACTCGTTTGATAATAACATGAAACAAATATTAGAATTTCGCGTGCCTTCGAATGCATATTGACTACATTAGCAGCAGGTTTCTTTTCAACCACCAATATTTAAACGCCAGTAATGTTCTTTTTTAGATTGAGATATCTTCGATCACAAGATCGGTTATTGAATAGTGATAATTATCCTAGTCTATATTACCCAGAAGTCTATATATTAGAAGGTGGATATAAAGCTTTTTATGAACAATCGCAGGTAAATATATTTTATTTTACTTTATCAACAAATTTCAATCCTGCTCGTCTTAATAGTATATTGGATTATTTTCCTTTTTTATGTCAACACATTTTAGACAAAAACTTAAACCAAAATTTACTTCAACAGTCAAATAACTAAATAGATTCATCATGTTTTATATTTCAGAACCTGTGTGAGCCCTGTGATTATATTGAAATGTTACATCCAAAGTTTACGGAAGAATTTTCACTTTTCCAGAGTAAAAAATCTCGAGGTAATAGAAATAGAGAAGACAAAGTGAGAAAGTATCGCGTTATTAGATTTTAGAGTTTGTTATTGTTTGATTTGTTATCTATTTGTTATTGTTATTTATTGATATCAAATTATTGTACAGTGTTATTCAATAACAACCAATGTTTTTGTCTGGTTTCTTTTCATCAAAATCCATTGAAACTTGTTGCTTCTATAACACACCACATATTCATGTAGGGGTATAAAAATGAATATGTGATACACTGTAAGTGAGATATTGCATAATGTGCAAGAAATCTATGGATTGATTTCATTAATTTCTTTTCTAATCTTGTCATTACGTTGCAAATCGTCATTTGTCATTGAAATATTTTCGTAACCTTCTCAAATATGTAAATGGTACATAATCCTTAGAGACATTTTTAGAAAGAGATCACATTAAATAATAATAATGTCAAATAAAACTAAAGAGTAAGATACCATAAAATTTAATTGTGCTATTTAATAAAAATAGAATAGTATATCTGTTTTGACCAACCATTTTTAAATTGATTGGTTTCGAAAATCAATATATTAAGATAACATGTCAGGCAAGGTATCATACGCCAACACAGCATTGTTGTTAAATCATTTTTCCTTTGATGTATAGCATTTATATATACCAACAAACCTTGCGTCTCAATTGTCAAATTCAAACTTGGCGATAGTCTTGTCCATTTCAACGCTTAGAAAGTATCATTAGATTTCATTGAAAATTTAGTTTCTTTAACACCCGTTATACTCAAACTTGATTGCCGTCTTATCAAGTCCAATGCTCTCACCAAGTTTCATCAATATCCATTGACAATTGTAGCTTCAATGGCACCCACAATAAACTTTTCGACGTGATTTCAAGGGCAATAATTCAAATACTGTTCATCGAAATATCGTCAACTTCGACCTGACCGCCTTCTTATCAATTTCGATGCTCACACCAAGTTTCATCAAAATCCATCGAAAATTGTTGCTTTTATAGCATCTCACATATTCATGTGGGCGTATAAAAATAAATTTATGAAACACTAGAAGTGAGATGTTGAATAATTTGTAAAAAATCTATGGATTTTTTTTTGTAAAAATAGGTTTCCGTTACACCTGAAAAATTAATAATTTTTAAATATTTTGTTACCAATATTTCTCAATCAATCGCTAATTATCCGATCGATCTGAAAATCACAGATTATAAACATAAGATTTGCCGGTTTTTCGAAATGACGTCTAACTATGATAACTATAAAAGAGCATTATGTAAGCAAATTATGGTTTACAAATTGTCTATGGTAATTATTATTACCACTTGTATATTTGTAACAGGAACGAAATGGAACCAAATTTTCACCAATATCCTATATTTGAGGCTTGTTAAATATCCTCATCTCATGAATATTTTTTTATATATTGTTGAATACTTGCCCTATTGTTTTATTGGCTCTATAAAAGTATAGATATAAAAAAAAATTGTATTTAAACTACGTGAATCTAAAAAGTAACCATTGTCCTGTGTTTTAGATTATTAATGCGAGCATATTTTGAAAATGATATATTATAACCATGAGTATTTATGATAAAAATTAAATTGTAATGTGGTTCTTCGGCTCGAAACTTAACAAAAAACTGTTATTAACATTATTGACATAGAGATTAAAGATTGAAAGAATTTTTGTAAACCTCTGGAGTCGTACAATCGTTACATAAATATTATTTGTGTTACATCGAAATTTATTGAGTGCGAATATTCGCGTTCTTGTTACTTAAGAAAGAAAGCGTCTGTCTGTTCTGTTGTTATCTGTAAAAGCCCTGATTCTTATGGATTTTAGTTTTCCGAGATCACTCGATCAATAAAAAAAATCTAGACAATAATATACTAATATTTGCTGTAATTGAATAACACTGTACAATAATTTAACAATAATTGAGCAATAACTATAACAAATAAATAACAATTGATAACAACAGCAAATTCAAAATCTCATAACACGATGTTTTCTCGTCTTCTCCTTTCTCTGTCTATTACCTCGTTTTTTGTTACTGTGGAAAATTGATAATTCTTCACTAAACATTTGATCTAACATTTGAATATATTCACAGGGTTCACACAGGTTCTGAAATATAAACAGTTGTAGTTGTATTTCCATTAAAGCGTATATCTGAGGGTGTTTTTTTGTGTGTTTGTTAAAGACACTTTGAAATTTTTCTGACAAAATGAAAATTTTATTTTTACCTGTGATTGTTCGAAAAAAGCTTTATATCCGCCATCTAGGATATAGACTTCTGGGTAATATAGGCTAGGATAATTATCACTATTCAATAACCGATCTTGTGATCGAAGATATCGCAATCTAAAAGAGAACAATACAAAGGTTAAAATAGAGTATACTTCGAGTATAGTGCTGATAATAGATAATCATCACAAATTCCTTTAAATTTGTATATACGCAAATTCCTTTAAATTTGTATATACGCAAATTCCTTTAAATTTGTATATACGCGAATTCCTTTAAATTTGTATATAAGCAAATTTTTTTAAATCTGTATATACGCAAATTCCTTTAAATTTGTATATACGCAAATTCAAATATATTATATTTCGAATATGACACGCACTCGTTCATATATGAGATATTTCAGATGTTATAAACTTACAGTGTAGGTGCTCTCTGTGAAGAAAATTCACAATGAAATAACAAGATTCTAGGTTTATCCTGTAATTGTAATAAATTATCAATAGAATCTTTAATATAAGCATTGACTGCTCCCTGGATATGACCACCATCATATTCATATGGATATCTACAATCTAGTATCATATAATTATTATCTATAGTCGGGTATTTTCCATTTAATAAGTCTTCAACCTGAAACATAGAATGATATACGATAAAGAAATGAAACTAAATACCAATAAAACAGAAAATGCTAGATTATCATAATCTGTTTTCAAAATATTCATCCTAAAATATACAAGAAAATATAAAGGTTATGTGATTACTTACAGTTTGAGGTGAAATAGACTTGAGATCTTTATGTTTACCACATACAGTAGGTAGACTATAAGGTCGACTACAATCAGCTATTAATTCAACATCATCCGATAATCTTTCTACAGCTGATTTAATCCTTTTATTTTCTCTTCCTTCCTGAATATCTTCGTTTATTTCTTCATTTCTAACTTTTAATTACGTATTTCGACTTTGGCGAAAACGTATTGTAATCGTTCGGATTATTTTATTACGTATTTCGACTTTGGTCGAAAACGTATTGTAATCGTTCGGATTATTTTTTTTTTTTTTTTTTTGCAGTGCGTTCTTCGAACGCACTGCTTTGTTTTCGAAATGACTATTTTTTTTTTTTTTTGTCTCTTTCTGGTCACGCTCCCCAGCCATAACTGCAAATGTCTCACACAATCTGGCGTGATATTGTAACGTAATCTAGTGCTCGTTGTTGTTTAAATGTAAAATGACGCATTTTTGTTCTACCGGAAATGACGTAGAACGTCACAAATTTTATTTTTGTTTACTAACTCACGGCTCGTTTTTTTATCCAATCTGGTTCGGACTTTTTTTATTTACTACTTATAACTTAGATTTACATAATAGCAGTTTAAAAATTTTGAAATTTTTACTTTTGTTGCTGACTTTTGAATTTTAAAATTTAACACTTTTTCTAACTTTTGCAATTTTGATTAGATCGTAATCAAAATTTGCAGTTAGATAAACATTTTTCTTGTCAAGAAAAATCTGTTTTCAAAATGTCGACATCACTTCCGGTTTCGGCGTCATACGTCGCTAAACTTCGAATTTTCACTTCCGGAATTCTAAAGATATTTGAATTTTTTTTTTTTGCAATTAGTTACTATTAACCCATAATGATTTTATAATTAACAAAAATTGAACCGGAAGTAACAGATCAGTCGCCATCATTAAACCACTTACTTTTGTAAAGTGAAAAATTGGGCCTTAGGGGTTAATCGGACAATTGTAATTTTGATGTCTATGTTATCTTCAATCGATTGCTAACAATTCTTAGGAAGCCGAATTTTGAATTTCGATTTAGCTTACCTTTCATTTCCGGTTCTTTTTTTTCACTCAGTGCCTAATTTTCCAACGTTCATATATCGTGACCTTGACCTTTGGTGACCATGTGACCTGCACAAAAGTTGTTGCCCTTGTCGAAATCTATCCATTGATGTCTTCATTTGTGTTGTGCAATGTCAACTTCCGGTTTTACAGCCATTTGAAAATTGCACTTTTTAACTTCGAAGAGCTCTGTCACGTGACCAAATTTACATACTTCAAAATTTCTTTTATGTCCTTATTACGCGTAATTTATTCTTTCCAATGGTGTATAACACTTTATTATTTGATCAAAATTGCGCTTTTTAATATTTGAAAATTTTGTTCTTAGTTCTATATTAATTGTGCGTGATTTATGAAAAAGCACGTGTTTTTTTTTAAATTTACGTCTTATTTTTTCACAAAAATTGGTAGATGAGAAGACAAAAAATTATCATTAAAGATTCCGATAAAACATTTTCCAAAATTAGCCGGAAACGTCCGAAAATGACCAAAAAATGTAGAAAATCACAGAAATCGGAATTTTCGGATGAAATTTTTGCACAAACTTGCAATTTTATTATTACACAGAATTAGTACCATCAATATCTTCATTTTGTATGTATGCCGTATATGCAAATTTCTAACCGTTTGATTGCCATCTTGAAATATGCAAATTATTGGAAAAATACTACTCGTCCGCCATTTTTAATCCTATTTTTTTCAGACTTGTTTTAAAATATAATTTGGATAATTATCTAGGTCCTCTAATGGCATATTTTTCAATTTCAAATTTGTCTTTGGACCAGGTCCTGCCAAAGTTTTCCAAAACTGACTTCCGTTTGAAAGTTCATAACTTTTGAACTCTACCATATGCATCCTTTTGATCTCAAAAAAACATCACCAGAGAGGCACTGGACTGGAATCCCCAAGGGCATAGAAGACAAGGACGACCTTAACATAGCTTGAAAAGAATAAGACTGAAAGAGCTAGGAAGGATTGGCAAGACCTGGAATGAAACAAAAAGAACAGCTCATAACAGAGTGAGATGGAGAACGTCTGTAGCAGCCCTATTCTCCGCAAGGTACGAAGAGGACTAACTTACTAATATGCATCCTTTATTTTTCTGCACAATCATCTTCATTGGCTAAAGGTTCATATGATACCTTGATTTCTAATTTTAGTAAAGAACATTTGGATTAATAGGGATCCAAAAATTGGTAATTTGCATATTTCTCGTATCTTCAGATGGTTATATCTCATGAACAAGACTCTTGGCAACATTCTAATTGACATTATTGTGATGTGATTTTCAACAGCTTTCTAACAATATCTTTATTTTAGCTATAGACCGAAAACTGATGAACATACGCCTAGTAGAAAATAAGCGATTTTAACATTCATATTTTTTGATATTTAGTTCTATTTAACTTAAAAACAAAATTCGAACAGATTTATAATGTGCAAATTCCCAGCTTTCAAGCAATATATAAATCAATATGTATAAATAAAAATTGCGAAAAGTTTAAGAATAAAATTACACTCTAATTAAACAGATATAAGTCAACAGGTCATAAAGTCTGATTGTGTTAATTTCTTATCTTTTGGTCAAGACACAAATTTTGACATTTCCAGTTAAAGTATCTCAACCAATCAAAACAAGTCATTAGACTTTGTGGGCGTGGTTAAGCCCAGATATTTTACAACACTGTGTGTATTTTTCTTTCAATCGAAATAGGGTCTCGGAGGATCAGTCAATATGTGTGATTTTGATGGACATGTATATAGAATCTATAACCGATTGCCGAAATTTATATGGAAACTGATTTTTGAATTTTTAATTTGATTTTAATTTAATTACGATTAAAAATTATAAAAACTTCGAAGGTGTATATTGTGACGTTGACCTTTGGCGATCTTTATACCTGTACATATGTGATACGTTCTATCCAATGTCATATTAAGCTTTATAGCAAAATGTAAACTTTCGGTTTATCGGCATTTAAAAATTGCGAATTTTTCCTATAAAACGGTCAATTCACAAATTTTGACATTTCCAGTTGAAGTTTCCAAAACAAGTCAATGGACTTTGTGGGCGTGGTTAAGCCCAGATATTTTTACATCACAAACCTTAATGATTCCCAGTCTATTAACAAGCTCAAATGTCACGTGTTAAATCATGAATAAATCATCTCTCCCAATAATCGCAAAATCAATCTACATTCTATCCTTAAATGACAGCCAGGAGACCAACAAATTCTAAATAGCTCGAAAGCTGCAGAACTGTTACAAACAGGTCTAGTTATTCTTTCCAATGGTGTATAACACTTGATATCTGATCAAAATTGCACGTTTGAAATTTGCATATTTTGTAATTTCTTCTATACTAACTGTGTTTATTTTTCGTTAAATCGAAATAGGGTCTCGAATCATAATTTTGATGTACATGTATATAGAATCTATTGCCGAAATATATATGGAAACTGATTTTTGAATTGTTATTTTGATTTTGATTTTTTTACGATTAAAAATTAATCCAGTTGAAATGATTCAAAGATATTATATATCTTAAATAAAAAGAATGTTTGTTCATTTCTCGTTGTTGGCGATGTATGATATGGAATATTTGGAAGGAAATGACAACCTTTAGAATTTTAAATGATATTCTCTTAAGCAAAAATAATGTACAGTTGAGAGGACTAGTGGTATAAGGGAGGGAACTCTATAAAATACTCTCTTAAAGATGTAAAGCCGCGCTGTAAATTTGATGTCTCTATGTTATACCATGGCAACTTGCCACAAATTGCAGGATCTAATGTTCCTACTACACCTAAATTAAGATTGATAAATAAACAAATTAAAAGTATCAACGATCTAGAAAGTTAATTTAATCCGAGATCAATTTGTAATATCAAATAAGGTGTTATTTCCCTTAGACCACAAATTTGTTTTTTCGACGTTTTGTTTTACACACTAATTAAACAGATATGAATATTACAAGAATTGTTAAGAAGATAATGTAACAGGGCAAAAAGTCAAATTGTGTTAATTTCTTATCGTTTGGTCAAGACAAATTTGACATTTCCAGTTTAAGTATCGCAACCAATCAAAACAAGTCATTATACTGAGTAGGCGTGGTTAAGTTCTATTTTAAATGACAGCCAGGAGATATAACAAATTCTAAATATCTCGGAAGCTGCACAATTGTTACAAACAGGTCTAGTTATTATTATGGAATTGGATATTATAAATGCAACGTTTCACCCATGCAATAGAAGGGACGCGCACTGCCTTGGTACCGTCTAACGGTTCTAGTTTTTTTTGTTTTTCTTGGATGAGTTTGCAGACAAACTGGTAAAAGGTACAGAAATTCTAAATCGACGGTTGATCTTAGAATGATTTCTATTATCAAATAAAGCAAAACCGGAAGTTCTATCTCTGACCGGAAGTGAGAACCGGAAGATGAGGTTTTTTGGCTTTAGCAATTTTATTTTCAGTTCGATTTCGACCGGATTTTCAGATTTGAAAACTTCAATGTATTTGTAAACTAACAATTATAGGTTTTATGCAATGCTTACTAAGAACCATCCAAAACAGAAAAAAACCTCAATCAATCATATTCAAGCTAGTTGGTTTGACGAGGAATGTACAATTTTGCGAAATCAAAAGTACCAAAATCTAAATCGTTTTCGGTCCACTAATTTTGATATAGACTTCATAACGTATAAAACTAGCCGATGTAAATTCAAAACAGTGTGTAAAGAGAAACAGACCTCTTACTGTAATAATTTGAAATCAGAACTGCAAGGCATAACAGACCAACCTAAACAATTCTGGTCAAAAATAAAATCAATCATCCGCAAGAACCAGAATACATCTCTTATAAGCCCAGATGATTGGTTCCAGTATTTCAAATCTCTTTTGACAAACGAGGATGAATCGTGTGCACTGTCCTTTATACCCCAAACTCAATTTCAAGCTCAAGACTTTGAGGATGACAGTTTAAACGATGAAATACGTATATCAGAAATTGATAAAAGTTTAAATGATATGGCAAATGGTAAATCCGGTGGTGTCGACGGTATCTGTATTGAAATGATAAAAGAAACCAAAAACTTACTACTACCCGTAATATGTCATATTTTCAATGTAGTGTTTAAATCTGGGGTTTTCCCGAGTGACTGGAGCAAAGCTATTATTTGCCCAATTCATAAAAAGGGTCCCAGTAATGCTCCTGAAAACTTCAGAGGTATTTCCCTTTTGCCAGTAATTGGTAAATTGTTCACAAAAATTCTTAATAATAGATTAACAATATGGTGTGATACCACAGAACAAATTTCTGAATGTCAAGCTGGATTCCGCAAAAACTATAGTACAATTGATAATATATTTAACTTGCAAGGATGCATAAACAAGTATATTTCGAAACCTAGGGGGCGTCTATATGTACTTTTTGTGGACTTCAAATCTGCCTTCGACAAAGTCCAACCAAATATTTTGTGGAAGGTCCTAAGATCTCGGGGTATAAATGGAAGATTTCTCCATATTTTAGAAAATATGTACAGTAAATGCCAATCATGTGTTCTTACACCAAATGGTTTAACAGACTATTTTAATTGTAATACAGGTACTAGACAAGGGTGTATGTTAAGCCCTTCACTATTTAACCTATTTATTAATGAATTTGTCTATAAATCAAATAATTCACAATGTAACGGTGTGTATATCTCCGAATCATTCCCAAACATTGTCTCTTTGCTCTTTGCTGACGACATTGGTAATATTGCTGATACAGTCAGCAACCTTCAAAATCAGTTAAATTGTCTGCAAGAGTTTTGCAATAGTTATGGAATGGTCATAAATGAAACGAAAACAAAGATCGTAGTATTTCGTAATGGCGGTCCACTCCGACATTATGAAAAGTGGTTTTATAATAATGTCGAAATCGAATCTGTTTCTAGCTATAAATATCTTGGAATAGTATTTACGCCAAAACTTGTGTGGACGCAAGCTAAAGATACTCTTATAAGCCAGGCAAGTAAGGCACTCCTGTTGATAAAAACTGTTGGCAAAAAATGTCAAGGTCTCCCTATAGATACTGCACTAATTTTGTTCGACAAAATGATAGTTCCAATCCTTCTCTACGGTGCAGAAATCTGGGGATTTGAATATTCACCTAAAATCGAGCATTTTCAAATCCAGTTCCTTAAATATGCCCTTAAAGTGCCAAAACGATCTTGTATAAATGCTGTTCTCGGGGAGGTAGGGCGATATCCACTGTTTCTGCAATACTCTGCTAAGTGTATTAAATATTGGTTAAAACTATTGAGCATGGAATCGTCAAGATTACCCAAAAATATTTATAATATGTTGTATACACATGATATGTATAATCGTATAAATTGGGTATCTGGTGTAAAGAAACTTTTATATACTTATGGTTTTGGATATGTATGGGACTGCCAGTCTGTCGGAGATATTGACTGTTTTATGTATGTCTTTAAACAGAGAATTGCTGATTGTTGTCGACAAAACTGGCATGAATCTTTAAGTAAAAATAATCTACTTTCTTTATATTGTACATACAAAACTGAATTAGAACCTGAAAGATATCTATTTAGTAATGTTAACTTTAAATATATACAAGCTCTTTGTAAATTTAGAACTGGTGGGACCTCCTTACAATACGTTAAAGGAAATTGGGAAAATGTAGAATATAAAGAGCGCATTTGTCCATTGTGTAATCAAAATAAGGTAGAAAATGAATATCATGTAATAATGTCATGTCCTTGTTACCAAAGCTTAAGATCGCAGTATTTAAATCAATTCATTAAATTCAACTGTTATAACGATTTTAAATACATCATGTCCAGTAAAAATATAACAGTTATTGAAAACCTAGGCAAATATATTTACTTTGCGTTAAAACAAAGAGAAACATTATTTTAAACAATATAGCTAATTAACCCCAAATATTCTGAAATTTCTAGAAACTGATTATGCAATTTTATAATTTATATCTTGTATTTCAATGTTTATAATTTGTATTATATATTCCTTTATTATTTACTCGTGATACACATGTATGTTATATATTTATGTTCTTTGGGCTTTGCCTTGAAACAATAAAGTTTATTATTATTATATTATTATTATGCAATTCGGTTAAATCTTTACCCACGATTTGCAATTCAATATTCAAGGGTCATCGGCAAAAATTTCAGACCGTGATTTCTCGTTTAATATAAATGGTAAAATTTTGAAACTTTACCAAATGATAGGCGATATGATTATAATTTTTGTAAAATTTTGAAAAAAAAATTCGACTTCCGGTTTAGCCTCAAATGACGTAATTACGTAACTTCCGGTCTATAACAGCTAGGTGAAAAGTGAAAACTGTTTTATAAATAACTTGTCAATAGTAATCGATTTGACCTAAAAAATTAGGTCAAGCTGCCATATCGGCCGCCATTTTGAATTTTCGTTACAATTCTTAAAGCCGAAATTCAGACACTATTGATAGACCGATTTCGATGAAATTTAGCACATAGATACATTGTAATATTATCTACCTTTTCTTGGAGACCGATTTTTAAATTTTCTTTTTTTTTTTCGAATTATTCGAATTTCGATTTTTTCAAAATTTAAGTCACTTTGACGGCTACAGAAGGTGTGATCCACTTAATCTATGACCTTGAAAATTAGGTCAAATAATATTCAATATATTGTCTAATAGTAGGTATTTTTAAATTTGGCCTACTTAAAAAATTCATAGAGATAAGTGTACTTAAACACAGCAAAAATTGGTAATTTTCATATTTTCGCCATCTTTAACCGTTACGGAAGGTGTGACCTAATTATTTTATGACTTTGAAAACTAGGTCAAATGATATTCAATATATTGTCTAATAGTAGGTATTTTTAAATTTGGCCTACTTAAAAAATTCATAGAGATAAGTGTACTTAAACACAGCAAAAATTGGTAATTTTCATATTTTCGCCATCTTTAACTGTTACGGAAGGTGTGACCTAATTATTTTATGACTTTGAAAACTAGGTCAAATGATATTCAATATATTGTCTAGATGTAGGTCATTGCAAATTTAACGTACATAATATTTTAAGGCTTCGAAATACGTTCATAATTTTTTTTTTTTTTTTTTTTTTTTTTTGCGATTCTCGGATGAGTTTGCAGACGAACTGGTAAAAGGTACAGAAATTCCAAATCTACAGTTGATCTTAGAATGATTTCTATTATCAAATAAAACAAATCCGGAAGTTCTATCTCTGACCGGAAGTGAGTACCGGAAGATGAGGTTTTTCGGCTTTGGCAATTTTATTTTCAGTTCGATTTCGACCGGATTTTCAGATTTGAAAACTTCAATGTATTTGGCAACTAACAATTATAGGTTTTATGCAATTCGGTCAAATCTTTTACCCACGATTTGCAATTCAATATTCAAGGGTCATCGGCAAAAATTTCAGACCGCGATTTCTCGTTTAATATAAATGGTAAAATTTTGAAACTTTACCAAATGATAGGCGATATGATTATAATTTTTGTGAAATTTTGAAAAAAAAAATTCGACTTCCGGTTTAGCCTCAAATGACGTAATTACGTAACTTCCGGTCTATAACAGCTAGGTGAAAAGTGAAAACTGTTTTACAAATAACTTGTCAATAGTAATCAATTTGACCTAAAAAATTAGGTCAAGCTGCCATATCGGCCGCCATTTTGAATTTTCGTTACAATTCTTAAAGCCGAAATTCAGACACTATTGATGGACCGATTTCGATGAAATTTAGCACATAGATACATTGTAATATTATCTACCTTTTCTTGGCTTAATGTATGTTTAAACCAGATTTACTAACTGAAGATCAAACTATAAACACAGATCTTGGTGAAAATAAAGGTTGAAATTCTAGAATCTGCTGTAGAATTTATCAAGAAGACTAAATATTCAACAGACATTGAAGATACCAAAGTAAATTTAACTACATTTAAAATAGGATTCTCAAAATGTGTACAAGAAATGATGTGTTTTTTAAATGGTGTAACAGAAATATCATCTATTACAACATGTTACTAGAAATATTCAACCAGTACAAAATAACAAAAACTGAATTCAAAATCCAACAACTCAATACCAATATATCAACTTACCAGAGTACAGAAGATATAATTCTTTACTAGCTGTTCCTATTGATATTTCTAATGAACATTCTCAAACTATTGACGTCAATAATAATATTAATATAGTTTGGAGACCTTGGTAATATAGAGGAATATCATGACTTCACTGATACCAGATGTTCTATTTCTACAGAAATATTTTGTGATATTTATTACTTGTTATTTATTTGTTATTTTGTGATAAATTTAATAGGTTAATAAATTGTTATGTTATGTAAATTAGATTCTTAATTCGTGTTTACTTTATCTTCACAATATCAATCTATCATGAACTTCGTCTCACACCTTGATTGCAAAAGCCACCTCTCTTATGTCAATGAAGGTTACATATGTAGTGATTTTATTTGACTGTACACTTTCGACTACAGCCAATCAGAGGCCTCGACAGTAAATGCCAAACGATGTGACTATTGCAGTCCAGGAATATGTTTGTAATAGCTGGACACAATTAAGGGTAATATCCGAAGTATATTTGGTGGTATCTTTTTCAAAACTCACTACACTCGGTCCAGACAAACCATACTTTCGCATGAAATTGCTCTGAGAGCTGCTGGGTACATATTGATTGGGTCACCCTTGTTATTTTCACATAGAGGACGTGTAAAAAATCTAATACTTTATTGATCTTCTGTATAAAACAATATTGGTATATTACACCGAAATATGACACCAATTTTCATCCATTACAATAATAGGTGTAATAAGAAACACTCTCCGATAGAAGAACAGGCCTAGGACAAAGGTTTGAGCACCGATTTAGTGTTCTGTTGTGGCAACAGCCAAAGTAGTTTCGTTTTTAAAAAGACTTCAATGTCAATTTCTGAAAAGTGAAGTAAAATGCATTTTTACCTTCCATTTTTTAAGATTGTATGGTACTAGACAGCCGATACCGCTTT
Source organism: Nipponacmea schrenckii (assembly GCA_030562195.1). Classification (NCBI taxonomy): domain Eukaryota; kingdom Metazoa; phylum Mollusca; class Gastropoda; family Lottiidae; genus Nipponacmea; species Nipponacmea schrenckii. Next base: position 11,586,871 of record JAUJPP010000007.1, on the reverse strand, counting down.
TAATAATAAATATTTTCGAATCTTCAATTGATATAATTCCTCAAATGAAATGTTCGCCATTATTGCACAGGATAAGTCAGTACTCAGTGATAATAATGGCATCCAATTCTTCTGTATATTCCCCAAAAGGAAAAAAAAGACAGCACTTTGAAATGGATAGTTCTTGTATAGAAAGCTTGAGTATGAAATTCGATACACTTGATCAGTTTAATATATGTCACAATCGTGTAACTGAAAAACTAATTATTTTCAATTCATTTTGGGAAACTGTATTTTACGTTAGGTTACGTTATTTCAGCAAGCATATTGCACACATCGAGGCGAAAGTTGCTAGAACTGAAGCAGATGTTTACTTGTTCAGAACACCTAGTGGAAAGCTGTGTCTGGATTTGTCAAGTAGAGATCGCTCTCTAAGATAGCACAGAAGTAATATGTTTTAGTACGATTATCTATTCGTGAGTATAAATTATTCTTCTTACGTCGAAAGGACAACAGAATCAAATCAGATATTCAAAAAACTATTTATTCCATTTATATAACAAAACAATTTATCTGTTGATAACATAAATAATAATTAAACTAGAATTGCTTACAATTATGAACGTATTTCGAGAGCCTTAAAATATTATATAGGCTAAAGTTGCAATTACCTACATCTAGACAATATATTGAATATCATTTGACCTAGTTTTCAAAGTCATAAAATAATTAGGTCACACCTTTCCCTAACGGTTAATGATGGCGAAAATATGAAAATTATCAATTTTTGCTGTATTTAAGTACACTTATCTCTATGAATTTTTTTAAATAAGCCAAATTAAAAAATATCTACTCGTAGACAATATATTGAATATTATTTGACCTAATTTTCAAGGTCATAGATTAAGTGGGTCACACCTTCCGTACCCGTTAAAGTGACCTAATTTTTAAAAAATCGAAATTTAAATAATTCGAAAGAAAATACGAAAATTTTAAAATCGGTCTCCAAGAAAAGGTAGATAAAGTTCCATTGTATCTATGTGCTAAATTTCATCAAAATCGGTCTATCAGTAGTGTCTGAATTTCGGATTTAAGAATTGTAACGAAAATTCAAAATGGCGGCCGATATGGCAGCTTGACCTAATTATTTAGGTCAAATCAATTACTATTGACAAGTTATTTATAAAACAGTTTTCACTTTTCACCTAGCAGTTATAGACCGGAAGTTACGTAATTACGTCATTTGAGGCTAAACCGGAAGTGGAATTTTTTTTCACATTTTTTTAAAAATTATAAACATATCGCCTATCAACTGGTAAAGTTTCA